>BQNB010052989.1:0-40231 GCA_026074375.1 Tanacetum coccineum
TCCTAAAATGACTAGATCTATAAAACCCACTTATAAAATTAGAAACCCTAATTTTATAATCTTGAGAAACCCTTGAAAATCAATCAACTAATACTTGGATCTACCTTAGGAACCCTTGGAAATGAACTTAGAATGTTTGGATCTTGAAGAAAATCAAAAGTTATGGATGTGTTTGTGTGTGTTCTTGTTGCTGTGACCCAAAGGGAAGAAAGAAAAAGAGGAAAAATTTTGTGAGGCTATGTGTGAATGAAATGACCTAAACTTGTTATAGTGGGGTTTATATAAGAAGAGACATTAGGGTTTTAGGGTTAAGATGTGCCCTCATGTGACCAAAACACACCAAGAGTGTGTGTGTGTTAGTGGTTCGGCTAGGACAAGCCACAAAGGATAAACGAGTCAAGTTTTTAGATCAAGGTTCATGTATCTTATTTTTGGTTCAAAATTTACTAGTCAAAGAGTGTAAGAGTGTGTAAGTATCACATGCATGAGGTTATATGGGGAGGTTACACATGAGAGTGACTCTCTCATATGTCACTTTCATGAACATGCATGTAGTTTTCAAAAATAAGATGCTTGGAATTAATTTCAAATGCCATGGTTGTTTTGGTCTTGCTTTAGGCGTCAAATATGTAGAGGTGGGAGGGATATGAACAAAAATTTTCACTTAATAAAATGAGATGGACGATAACTAAAGTTTACACGAAAAGATTTCGGGTTTTCGGGGTTCCGTTTGGTCAAAAACGCGAAAAACGCAATTTAAAAGATAAAACCCTAAAACTAATATCGGAAGTGATTAAAAATCACAAAACACTTAGAAAAGTTAAAATATCTCATATAAGGCCTAACTTTATTAATAACCGATGCCGGGACACGCCCGATGACGTTTTTCAGATTTACGCGGTTTAACTTCTCGGTAAACTGTCAGATTCAAACGTAACATGAAAAAGTCAAAGATAATAATCGGAAAGGTTTAAAATGTTGACCTGAAACTTACGGGGTGTGACAGCGAAACTATTGCTTCTTTGATCTTGCTTGGTATAGCATTGTGAGTAATTTCTATTATTAGTATAATCTTTGTTTTTGCGATTTAATTCGTTATTGATAAATGCTTGTGATGAAATCCGTCGAGAACTTTCGTAGATTAGATTGAAAGCGTTGTTGGGAAAATTAAACTATTTGAATATCGTGTATTGGCAGGTTTAAACTTAGTATGAGTTGATCTGGGTCAAAAATAAATTTTTGGTGCGTTTCGTGACACGCGACCTTGAGCAGAAAATTGGACACGTATTTCGAGGTCTGAGATTTTGTAAAAACTAATTTTTGATTTTAAAATAAGGTCGAGTTTATTTTTACGAACGTTTTGATATAAAATGAAGCTCTTAACTCCTTGTAACGAAGAAACTAGAGCAAAATCGGGATATACACTTTAAGTGAAAATTTCAGCACTTGAAATAATTAAATAAAAGCTGACAGAATTTTTGAAGAGCAATTCGAGCACTTTCAAGTCGGTTTTAGCCTTCCGGCAAAACACGAAAGTTGTCCGAAATAATGGTTAACATAAGATCTCTTTAGAGTCGGAGTCACAAAAATATGATATAATGGGTCAGTTTTGAGGAATATATATATATATATATATATATATATATATATATATATATATATATATATATATATATATATATATATATATATATATATATGTACTAAAATGTCAAACGTTGAATTTTAATGGTCAATTGGGCTATTTTGAGTCTTACTGGGGAAAAAATGGTCGCTTTTACAACACGTTAAGTTATATTAATTAGAACGCGCAAGTGGATTTCTCATCGCATGCATACTTGTATTATTTTTATTAAGGATATATAAGATATATCTAAGGTTACGAGGTACGTATCGTTCGATCATACGTTATTACTTCAGCACTTGTGATGATGCTCGTTCTTTATTTCATGATATATATGTAGAGGTTGTTATTACCTCGAGACACTTGTCGTATCTTAGGAGTATCTTGACTCTTAGTGTGGACAATTTCAGTTAGCGAATATATCGCCGGTTTACCTCATTCGTTTGCATTGATTCTTGACTTACTACTTCTTGTACTTGCTATGATCCTTGATCCCAAACCACCTTAATGTCTTTTTATGAACAATTTATTCCAAAAATATACAATAATTTATGAAATGTTTTATCAAACTAAATGCCAATTGCGTCGATTTTCACCAGAAGACAAAGCAAAAAATGTGTTTTACAAAAATAAATGTACAACAGTTGACGTATTTCTCGAAATGGAGGTAAAAATAATTTTCCATTTCTATGTCAAATGATTTACTTATTTTCAAAGATAGGTCAAAAACTTTCATCATTATATATGGTGTGTAATAACAGAAAAGTTTTCTTTTTGACGAGGACGGATGTATCGTCGCTTGGTCCTCAATTATGCAAAACCTAGCTAACTATGCATAATTCAGGAAGAGCTATACTATATCGAATTAATCGTCGCCTTTAAACTAGTGGTTTTGGATAAATGTTTGGGTGAGAACGCTTCTAATTAGTGGATCCTTATGCAAGGAATCCTATTTGATTCGAATTCGTAAGAACAAGTCCGAACTTTCTTGCGTTCCTTAAAATCTTTTCTTTCGAATGGTGTTGACTTAGAAAGTCACCTTGACCGAATAATTCTGGAAAGTATCTTCGTGTGTCACGTGTAACGTGTGAAATCCTATCTAAATCACAATGTTGGTGATGAAATACAAAGAAACCTGATACCGACATTGAGAAGAAATTTTAACGAGATCAGAAGACTGCCAAAGTGGATAACAGTCGAGTTCGAGTAACTCCGAGGCTAATGAAAAAGGCTTATCCTACATCAAATGCATATTACTGTGCTTTCTCTTGTTACAATGATCGATAATTATGAAGGAAATCATCCTACGACAAAACAAAAATCACTCCGGTTTTACCAATCGATAACCGTGAAAAAGACTTCTCCCACAATGTATCTTACATCATCTTTCTTTTGTTTTTTCTGATATGTCGAACGACGTCCGTAGAGGAAAGTTTCTTCTACGTCAAACTGTGAATCGTCCTTGTTGAATAAAACCATAATCGTGAATAAGACTTTTTCCCCCGAAACGTATGTGTTCGGTCGTCTAACATTAGGGATGAATCCTACACAAGCTTGAGTTGTGAATTCGAGGTGTTTGATTTGTTCCTATTCTACCTTGTGACTCGGATACCAACGTAGAGTCAAACAAGGATGGCTCAAAAGGAGAGCCTTCAACGCGAGAGCCAAGCACAATGGTCGGATCCTACCGAATCATAGTGATGTCGTCCGTCATCATTTTCCATAGGGAATAAAATGGTACGCGATGGACAGTTGGAGTTTGCCAACTTCGTGGCGGTAGATAAAAGACAATCCCGTTTGCCGTCTTCGTTTATTCAGTTGAGGAATCCTTATGCATGACTCGATCCCCTTTGATCGTTGATGGTCAACGGCGGATAGCCATAGTTGAAAATTATGTGCAAAACTTTTGCTTGTTATGTGTTTATGTGATATGTGGAATCGGCAGGGTACGCCTACCCTTGCGTTCGTTGAAAAAGACGAGACATTTTTAGCCCATGTTGAAAGTCACAGGATAAGGGTCCTCGACGCTCGTTGAAAGACACGGGACAGAGTCGGGTAAGGGCGGTCGCGATTGGTGTGCGAGCTTGATAAATCCCGCGGTTGCCAGCCAAGCCGGTGACGATCGTGCTTGGGGCACCGTAAAGAATGCACAGAGTTTGATAATATAAGCAAACTTGACCATTTGATTGGGTATGTATCCATGGCTATAAAGCCCGTGAGCACCCTGTGATGTTGAAAATCTCTTTTTGGGTATGGATCCGCGTGTGAACACCCTACAATGATAAAAATCTTTTTGGATATACATCCATGGCTATCAGGCTCATAAACATCCTGTAACTTTAGAAACTTTTCTTGGGTTGGACTTAGCCGGAATTTGTTGTTAATCATGGCTTGACTATTTAGCAAGCATATCATTGTGTGATTATATGTGCTTAATGATAAGTACCTCATTTCGATTAATTTCGTAGTGCTTTTGATGGAGTTATGTATACTTTGAATGATTACCGTAACAATGTGTTCTCTTTCGATGAAATAGGCTTGACTGTTAGCAAGCACGATTTAATAAAATTCGGTCGGCGGGATACGCCTTTTCCCCCAAAGTTAAACGATTTGCATGGCTTGACAGTTAGCGAGCATGCAATTATGTGATTTTTTACGCTTAATGATAAGAGACTTGTTTTGAATAATGTTGTAACGCTTTCGATGGAGTTGTGTACACTCCAGACAATTTTTATAATGACGCGATCTCTTTTAACGAAACCCGTTGGACAATATGTGTTTCGATTTGATCGGTGTGATCACCGATGATTTATTTTATTTTATTGATTGTCGCTTTGAAAATTTTCCAAATGCACCCGAGGTCGTGTGGCCATAATGTGAGAACATGTGAATCCATTCGAGAATGACGCCTTTCACCCATTGCAAGTGAAATTGGGACAAATAAAGCGATTAATGCGCCTAGATGTCGCTTCCTAAAGGAGGGGAGACTTTAACAACCTGAGTCTTTGGCCGACAATTATCTTGAGCCGCAATTTATTTTTGTCGTTTGATTTGGAACAATTAATTTTCGTTCTGGACGATTTAAAAAAATCACTATTTTTGGCTATTTTACAAGCCGTGTTTGGAAATTTCTACTCGTTTTAGCGTTTGAGAAAAATCAAGGGTCTTATATTTTAGCTTCGGAGGCATATTTATTCATTTATTTAATGAATTGGTATTTTTTGACATTTCTCCCGTTTTGCCGAGGCCGAGTCAAAAACAATTATTTAATAAAAATATTTAACGAGTTGTTATGCATTATATTTAAAAAACGTTTATTATTAACGTGAATATTCGAGTTAACGTTTATTTTACGAATAAAGTTTACCCGTGATACTGGTGTCTAGTAATAAACAAAACGAACATTTTAAATGAACGTTACCAAATATTTATGAAATATGGCCAAGTAAATACTTATTTTCGATGGAAAAATTATTTGGAACGCAACGGCGTAATTTTCGTGTCTTAATTCAAACGTTAACTAGCCTAAACGAGACCCGAACCAATATTTTACAAAAATTTCCCAAAAATTACAACTTCAGTCCTCGGGGGAAACATTTATAAAACCTACCCTGGACTATGGAAGACTTGCCACTTTTATTTATAAAGTTTAGGACTATAAAAAGAGGAGATTAGTGTTTTATAACTCATTTTTGTTGTTGGTAGAAATATTACATTACGATATTTAATCTATACATTCTCTTCATGTTTTGGTGATGACAAACATGTAACTTATAACACATAACGTAAAGTGCTTAAGTTACTCGTAATCACAAATCATCAATTCATATGTCAACATCTTTCGACGTCTCAAGTTTTCTTCAACAACAAATTTAAGTTCGCATCCGACGTAAATCACTAAAGGTATGAACAAACAAACTTTAATTTGTTGAATGATCAAAGAAATTTTTTATTTTTCCAAATCTTACATTTTTTATAAAATGGGACAAACATTTTTAAAACATATACAAAACATTTTTGTATTTATAAGAAATGTTTTATTCAAAATAAATATTTTGAATTCAAATTTTCTACCCAAAAACGGCTAGAAAGTTCCAGAAAAACCTTCCCCACAAAAGGACAAAAAAGGGAGCGTCTGAAAATGGGCGGCCCCCTTAATTAATTAAGGGACCTGCCATAATTAATGGGACCACCCTTGTATAATTAAGGGGACCGCACAAATAAAAAATTAATGTTTTTTTCCTATAAATAGTGGACTGTTTCCACAGATTTTCTCACCTCTTTGCACACAGTTTTCTCTGATAAAAAAACTCCTTTCAAACCTTTTTCTTTGATTACTTAACTTATTATAAGTTTGTTTAAAATGTGATTCAACCATCCATCCATTCAAGTGCAAGAGAAGAACCTTCGTTATCATTAAGATACAAAGTAATGTAGGTTAGTTAGTGCATTCGTGGCATGTCTTACATTCACAATGTATAGATCGAGTCCATGTATTCCAAACTTGTGTAATAGCTTGATCATGGTGATCATGGTGTGTATAGTTGTTAGATCGTGGTGATCATAGGAAGTTTAGATAGATCAATGTGATCAAAGTAGTGTCTAGTTGAAGTGAAGTTGTGAAGTGAGGTATAGAAAAGTTGTAAAGGGTAGTGAGGTCGTGAAGTGAAGTAGTGAAGTAGTGTGGTGAAGAATACTAAGGCGTGAAGAAGTTGTGTAGTTGTGAAATTGTGTTGTGAAGTCGTAAAAGTAGTGAAGAAGTTGTAAAGTCGTGATAGATTGGTTCTAGCTAAGGTTAGAACTTGACATCTAGCTTAGTGTCAGAAATTGATATAAGCGAAAGTTGTGTATTGTTTTCTCCGTCATAAGGGAGCTTGTTGAATAGTGAAGTAACTCTCGAGTTGGGTACTCGGGGAGTAGAGTAGGGCGAAGAGGTGCTTTGTGACCGAACCACTATAAATCATCATGTCCGGTTTGCATTTCCTTTCACTTATCCCTTTACATTTATACTCGCATTTATTGCTTTATATTTATACTTGCATTTGTGTGTTGGTTTGTATTGTTATGATTTGATGTATTACTATGTGAACACTCATCATATTGTGTCACGCTTGATCGACAATTTGATACGAAACATTTTAAGATTTTAAAAGGAAACGTATTCACCCCCTCCCCCCTTTATGATTTCCACATTTGTTACAAAAACAACACACACACCACCTCATAAATTTCCGGCGCTGCCAAATTTTTTGGCCACCAAAAAAATATTTTCCGGTGAGAGTCCGCCGTGTCCCGCCGCGCAACTCCAGCCACTTCAGTCTCTCTTCCGTCTCTCCTACGCACCACCGCCTAGTGGTATGGCTGTTACGCCGAGACCACCGCAGCAGTGACGACTTTTCCAGCCGCTGTCGCCGCCGTGGCAGGCTGTGTGTGGCGAATCGGCCACCACAGCCGGCGGAGAAGCTATAAAACCTCCGAAAACTCCATTTTCTTGCCTATTTTTCCATGCATGGTGGTTACATCGATTGTAAAACGAAATATTTAAGTTGGTGGTTGATTTGACTTGTTATTGCGTCGATTTGGGGTTGTCCGCCACCAAAAATCACCAAGTGGTGGCGGTCGAACGACGCTACAGCCACCACAGCCGCACCTTGTGGTGTCGGGCTATGATGGCGCAACCCCATGTGATGTCTCGGGGTGGTCAGCCACCTAAAACCACCACTATGGTGGCGGCCGAACCCGCCGTGACCACCACAGCCGCACCATGGTGGTGTCAGGCTTGTGGTGGTGATTCCCCATTTGCTAATTTAATTGTTATAAATCATTTCTGGTTATTTATTGACTTTCCGATGTAAAAACGCGGTCTAAATGAGTGTTTTAATATGCATGTAATCTGTCATTAGGGGCATTTGGATTTGTGGATAACGGCCCATATAAGGGTGTTTGTTTTTAAGTTTATGGCCTATTAAGGGTGTTTGGGACAGCAGCCCCTAAATAAGGGTGCGTTTGGGTTTACATATATTTGATATTTATGTAAACTTGGCTAGTTATTAATTATGAGATGCGAAAAATATTTGTGTTATTGATTGATGAAAAATAGGAAATATTGTATTTTTGATACATGGAAACATTGTATAAACGGCAAGGTCATGCCGAAATTTCTAAAAATTTCTATACTTAGCGTTTTTCACTAAAAACTTCTAATATAATATAAACCCGATAAAAAGGACTAAGTAATAGTCGTAAGATATTATATTTATAACTATATGAAAACCCGCTAAGAAAATAGAACATTAACTTATAAAATATTATTTTATAAGTCACGACTAAAAGATTAATTAAAACTTTTGTAAAAGTTTTAAAGATATTATTTGTCTAAATTGTAACCTTAAAATGTACGTTTAGTTTATTAAAGAAATCTTTAATGAGTTATTTGGTAATTTCCAAACGCGTGTCGGATAATATTATCTTAATTAATATCTCACATTCCTTATATAATGCTTATGAGAAAATCATATACTTCAAATAATACTTTTGATTTGTTTGTCTTGGTTATATAATTCCCGAAATGAATATTATATATACTCACCCGTCTTCATATGTAATATATACGGGATATATTATATACTTTGTTTTATCCTTTGGTTTGTTTTCTTTGGTCAACCACCGAAGTGTTATAATTTAGAATTTGAGTCTTTTGACAACGTGTCGTGTCGATGTAACTCTCCATCGGAAAAACCCCAAAAATATATCCTCCTAAATGAATGGAGCATAACTGTTAGGATTAAATGCAACTTCTTGGACACGGTAAGATATTCGTTGATGCTACATGATTATTAGTTATTGATTGTTGCTTACGAGCAAGGTGAGTTCATAGCCTCGCATTCAAATCTTTCTATGTTTTAAAAACCCGCGAGGGAGATACATGCTTGTTTTAGAAAATCTAACACATGTGATTTTATTATGTGAACGTTGCTATGAGCGGTATGTTGTGGCCGTTCCTTCATGGACCGTTAATCACCGATAACCGGTGAACGCTGATGCAATAATAATAGATCTATTTTGGCCTAACGACCTGTCTGGCGTATGTTCCTCGCGAGGGCATACAGAGACAGATTGTATTTAGTATTGGGAGTGTGTAACACTATCGCTCTAGGTTGGGCACATAGTTAAGGTTCGGTTTGTAGCTCTAGCATCGTTGTGATTGGTCTATGAACTAAATGTTTTGTTATGCTTGTGTTCAAAATGATTGTTAATAAACTCTATGGATTCACTTAACATTTGTTGACGTTTTAGCATGTTTATCTTAGGTATATGCTTGCTAGCTTGGATGGGACGGTCGTGGATATCGAAGGACATGGACTTGGTGAACTTTGTACATACGATAAAATGTTTTCAAAGAAATTTAGTCATGTTGTGGCTTATTTAGAAACGAGTTTTCATAAAGTTTATTGGGACCTTATAACTCTGATCTTTTTAATAAAAATTAAATGTAATATTTGTTAGTAAATATTTCTTTTAAAGTTGTTTACCGTGACTCGTGAGCTTGTATTATGAAGTAGCACCCTAATGTTTTTGTTATAGTAGAAGTTTCTGTTAGGACAAATAAAAAGACGTATGTTACGTCTAAGAATGTTGTTTCAAACAAAAAGATTATAACTAATGTTGATGTTTAAAATGCTCTTATAGTGAAGGATGTATTGTGTGTTTCGTGTGCTAAAAATGTGCTTATTCCATGTCATGATAAATGTCTTGCAAAGTATAAATTAAATGTGCATTCGAAAGTTAGAAGGGCCTTATTCACTACTCCTAGAAAAGCAAAATCTGCGTTTAAAGATACTACTCGCGTAGTTTCAAAGACTAGGTTTTCGGTTCAGACTACACAATCTAAGTCGTTAAACACTACTCCCATAGTTTCCAGAACTAAGATTGCTGCAGTTACTCCCATAAGTGTCAGCAATAAGGTCCCTAGTGCTTTTAAGTCAATTTCGATAATTCTACAAGATAATTCACATTAGCATATACCATGAAGAATAAATACGTCGCATGGTTGTCAAAAGTGGTACGAGCTAAACCGATGTTGTTTGGTCTCCTATTAAGACGACACCGAATGTTGTTAATAGTAGAAACACTGTTAATACATCGGTTCCTGTTAAAAAAATGGGTAGCCAAAACATCCACTTGTCCATGTATGGTTTCCTCATGTGTTGCAGGTGGTTCAAATCGTTCTGTGGATTGTTGATAGTGGATGTTCAAAGCATATGACTGGTGATCGTTCACTGCTGAAAATTTTTGTTGAGAAATTCATGGGCACAGTCCGCTTTGGAAATGATCAGATTGCAACAATCACATGTTATGGCGATTATGTACAAGGCAATATTACTGTTTGTCATGTATATTATGTTGAAGGCCTAGGACACAACCTCTTTAGTGTAGGACAATTCTATGACGGTGATCTAGAAGTTGCTTTTTGCTCCAACACATGTTATGTGCGCAATCTGGAAGGAGATGATTTGCTTACAGGAGCTCGTGAATTCAATTTGTATACTATCTCCATTTTGGATATGGTTGCTTCTTCACCTGTTTGTCTTATCTCCAAAGACACTTCAATAAAGTCATGGTTATGGCATCGCAGACTCTTACATCTAAACTTCGGTACCATAAACGATCTTACCAAAAATGATTTGTTTGATGGTCTTCTTAAATTCAAATACAGTAAAGATCACCTGTGTTCTGCATGTGCGCGGGGGAAAAGAAAGAAATATTCTCATCCACCTAAATTGGTTCCAAAACTCATTCCAAATTGGAATTGCTACATATGGACTTATGTGGGCCAATGAGGGTAACGACCATCAACGGAAAGAAGTATATTCTAGTGATCGTTGATGAGTATTCTTGATTCACATGGGTAATTCCCAACGGCATCTGGCGGCAGTCCCGGCGGTCCCAGATATATCTAGGGGCCGCCTAGCCACTTAGGGGACCGCCCCTAGACTGACGCTTTGATTTTTGTAGGGAAGGTTAATCCTGGTATGTTATTTTCTATTGGGGGGGGGGAACTGAATTCAAAATTTATGTTTTTAAATAAAACATTATTTTTATTAACAAAACTATTTTGTGTATTTTTGTGAAGATATAGTTTTGTAGAAATGTGAAGGTTAAGAAGAAAAAATTATTTTCTTGATCACTAATCATGTTTAATGATTTGGTTATCCATACCTTAAGTGATTTATGTCAAAATGGAAGTTTACGATAAATAACATGTAAACGTTTATTTTTATCGTGAATATTTTTACATTTCGTCATCTTCAAAACGTAGAGGAGTCGAAAAATATAAATAATGTTTTAGGCATTATTTGTATTAACATTATACACAAGACCAATTCTTTATTAATAATAAACATCTTTTCTATTCCTAACAGATGGCCTATTACCAAATCGTTGGTATCAAGCAAGGATGTATCAGATACATTTTAATAAGATTAATGCACAAGAAGATATTCTTCAACTTAACAATCAACACTCTCGATCTACCTTCTACAGTAGGGTGTTGATTAGCACGGTGCTTATTAGGTTTCTTTAGGTGTGTTAAGCTAGTATGGTAGGTTAAGTGTAAGGTTCTTTTGGTTGTTAAGGTAGTTTGGTATGATGTAAAGGTAGTTTGATAGGCTGTGGTATAATGTAATGTTTGTTTGTTAAGGTAGAAGTCCTATTTTAGAGTTGATGTATGATACAACTCTTGTTTTTATCTAAGTAATGAAATTATTAAGTTTCTATGTTTCTATTTGTTTGGTTATACATTACTGATAATATCTAATACAAAATAACAAAAGACAGTAATATCTAATACATTACTGATACCTTTAATCTATGACCCAGTCATCCAAGATTACACAACATAATGTTAGGGATACAAAAGACAGTTTTAACAAGTTAGTTTCCTACATTAGATAGTTTTACCACATGAAAACATTGGCAGATGTACAAAATTGACTAACATTTGGCAAGCTAATCTAAGTCAAACATAATAACTAATCTACTTCAATGGCATCCTCTAGATCCAATCTTGGTCCAAATGATGGTGGATTTTTGAACTTTAATTGCTCGATCCTTTCTGATTCTCTCCTTATAACCACTGGTTCCTGCACTTAAACTTGTTCTTCAGCTTCATGCCTTGGTTCTTTATCTTCATGACTTGGTTCTTCATCTTCATGACTTGGTTCTTCATGCCTTAGTTGTGACTGAGATTCAAACCGAGCATGGATTCTACAATCTTCTGGAGCAATTCTAGGTGGCCATGCATGTTTAAGAAGACCCATACTATTCTGAAACTACAAAACAGTAACATTAGATTAAGTATTGAAGGTATAATAAATAAAAACATTTGACATTATAATGAGGGAAACATACCCATAACATGGTCTTTCCTTCAACAGGATCCCAAGAGATCCTAAATCCTATAGGTCTAATAGCACCAAGATACATCCTTAAATTTGATCTATCCCCTCTTCCTCTTTATCTAACAACCTTGCCATTAATGGTCCTTAGTTTGATGTTGCTGCTACTACCATCATTATTTGACCTTTGTTTTCTAGAGGATCCACCACCCATTGTCCTTACACCACTACCCTTTTTCCTCACATACCCCATGTCCTCACACCATAACTTGACATTTATGGTGGATACATCTTAAAACCAGGAGGTGGTGTTGATAGTAGTGTTGAAAGTGGTGTTTGATTAAGTGGTGTTGATTATGGTGTTTGTGAACTTTCTAATGCACCACTTGCACTTACAACACCAGTTGCACTTACACTACCAGTTACAAACCCTTTCCCACATCTTCTAGAACATGTCTCACCTCTTCCAAAACCTGTCCCATCTCTTCTAGAACATGTCCCACCTCTTATAAAAGCAGAACCTTTCCCACCAGCTAATGTTGCAGACCATTTGCCACCACTAGCAGACCATTTAGGCTTACTTAGATAAGCTCTTTGATTATGTGTAGTTTTCCTACAAAGTGTGAAATGGTTTGTTTGTCCCTTCCTCTTATGTGGAGGTCTTCCATGCATTCTTCTTTTAATAGGAGGTAATGGCTTTTAATATTCACTAGATGGCCATTGATCTATTCCATTCATCCGTCAATGTAATGGTTATAAGTAGACACAAAAACATCCTTGTTATACCAGCCTGACACATAATTTTTAGGGTCTTTGTGTAAGAAGTATACTGCTGCTCTACCATGTTCACAATGAATACCAAATAATTTCCAACACTTATAACTGTAAATCCTTAATCTTTCATCTACCTTGAACCCTTCATACCCATTTCTTACTTCAAACTTGCTCTCACCATTTGGAATGACTTTCCAATTTCTACATATGTTAATAAGTAAAAAAGACAATAAGGATTTACCTATGAAGAGCCTTCAACTTTTCAAGCTTCTTCTCGATGTTTGGATAAATACCATCATTCCACTTTTCATGCTTCTCCCTCATCTTTTGTAATCTTTCCATACATAAGACCCTGATGTCCTCTAGCATGTTTATGATTGGCTTCCTTCTTGCATCTACTATAAGTGCATTGAAACATTTAGAAATCTCATTCTCCACAGCATCACAAGCCTTATCAGTAGTGAAGTATGCTCTACTCTAACTTTCAGGATGCCTATCCATCAAGTGTTTGTGTGTATCCTTGTTAGGATCATAAAATGTCAATTATGATATTTTAAGTGGTTTTATTTATTATTAGTGTTTAGTCTTTATTTTATAAAGTAAAAAATAGTTTGTAGTAAGGAGAAATATGCTAAAAGTAAAAAATAACATATTATCCTAAGTCTAGGGACTAGAATTGCAAAATTATGAAAATAAAGGAAGGGAAGCCAACCTTCCTCTCCTATAAATAATCACCTAATCATCATTAGGTGGTTAAGGCTTATAACAAACTCATCTTTCCCTCCCTTTTTATCTTTTGTTATAAAATTTAGAAATTGTGAAAGACTTGCCTTCCTCTCTTAATTCTCTATATTCTAAACCTTCCTAATCGTGTGATTCAAGCTAATTTAAGACCTAACAAGTAGTATCATACGCCATTAGATATTAAGAGTGTTCAAATTTGTGATCGTGAATGACGTGACGAGGATTCGGTGCTTTTCGGTGATTTCGAGTGGTAATTTGAGCATATTGAGCGTATTTGACAATCTATTACACGATTCTATACATTTTCGACATTAATTATGGATGAGACGTGATTGTTTTGGTTATATTGAGCAAATTCGGTATCTGTTCGTAAATTTCTATTTAAATTCGACAAAGTTATCGGCTGCTACAAAGGAATTTATCGAGTTTTAGCAATCTCAGAAGTCCTATTGTTGTCAATTTGAGTTGTAATAGATATACATGTTTTCAGTTTTATTGAAAAACATATTTTAGGTAATTTTTGTCAATTTCAGAAGCTGTTACCGAGATTGGTCTAGATACATAAGTTTTTGGTTTTATCAAAAATTATGTATCAAGAATTTGTCTCATTCTCGGAAATAAGCATATACGTTGTAATAGATACACAAGTTCTCGGTTTTATCGAGAATTGTGTTAGGAAAAGTCAAATTCGATATCATTTAACATTTTTGTCACAATTTTGGTTTTATAGAAATTGTGATAAACGGACAAAAGGATAGTTTTTGACATTCTAAATATGGATTTGAGAATTGTAAAGTGATCATTTCTTTTGATTTTATCGAAATTATGGTCATTTTAGGATTCAAAGTGTCAAAATTACATTTTCGGTTTCATCGAAATTGTAACATTCATTTTCGGAAACATCTTAAACAGATAAACTTTAGTCAAAATTGATATTATTATGGTTTTATCATAATAGCTGTATTGAATTTTGATTAAAAAGGTTTTTCAAAACGTGTGTTTATCAAAATTGTATGTTGTCCGAGTTTAGTATTATCCGAGAAAGGTTCCGAATTTCAGATTAGTTCTGTCCGAGATATATCTTACCGAGTTTAGTGTTGTTCGAGAACAGTGTTACCGAAATTCAGTATTTCTCACTTCCGAATTTGGAAATCAAATTTGGAAATTCAGTATTACTCGACAAGTGTTAAAGTTTTTAATTGATCACAAATAGAACTCTTTTTCGTCTACAAAGATCCAATCTTTGAATCACAAGATATGTCGACATCTAATACACTTCAATAATCTCTTGCTGATGTCGGTTCTGTGACTAGACCTCCGATGCTTGAAAGAGGTAGTTATATACCATGAGCAAGTCGTTTTAAAAGATACCTTAATCGAAAGAGAGAAAATAGCAAGTGGCTTAACAAGGCAATTGATGAAGGTCCATATGAGTTTAGAATTTTCACACCTTCAGATACTAAAGCACTAAGGATGCAAAAAGAAGAGGACTTAAGAGGAGATGATTTGAAACACTATGAAGCTGAGATTAAAGCAATGAATTTAATTTTAATCTCTATCCCAAATGACATATATAACTTTGTGGATGCTTGCAAAACTGTAAAAGCCATGTGGGAAAGAGTTGAACGGTTAATGTGAGGAACTGCACAAAACAAAGTTGATAGGAAAACACGCTTCAATAATGAGTTTGATCAATTCGTTGCTGAACCAGGAGAAGCACTTGTGTTAGTTTACAATCGTTTCGCTCAGCTAATGAATGATCTTGAAAGAAATGACATCATATTTCCAAACGTCACTGTTAATACAAAGTTCCTAAATTGTTTACAACCCGAATGGCTGAAGTATGTTACTCAAGTTTGTCTTGCAAAAAGATTGACAGAGGATTCTTATGATGATTTTTTTCATTATCTTCAACAATTTGAGAAGCTGGTAATTGCATCTAGAGCAAAGAAAGTGGAAAAATCACATGATCCTCTTGAATTGGTGGCACATATGGGTTCCTCTTACAGGACTACCTCACCTTATTATGTCACACATCCCTCTTTAGTGGTTGATTATAATGATGACTATCAAGGAGATGTAGTTTAAAACAATTATGATGATCCACTTACCTCTGAAATGATTTTACTTACTCGTGCGATCACTCAACGTTTCTCTAATCCAACAAATAATCATCTTCGTACTTCTTCTGACACCAAAAATAAGAAATTGTTTAAGGTAACAGAGTAAACATTCAAAGCAAAAATTATGGGAATGATCGGAGAAACATAAGACGTTCATATGTTCAAGAGGAAATCATTGAGGGTAACAATGTTTAGAATGATGCTGGAAACATACAGAGAACTCTTTGAACTACGTCTTTAGGAACTACAACAAATGTTCAATGCTACAACTATAGTGAGAAAGGTCATTATGCTCGTAATTGTCCAAAGCCACGAGTTCGGGATTTATAGTACTTCATGGAACAAATGTTGTTAGCAAAACAAGATGAAGCAGGAGTAATTCTTACTGATGAATAGAATGATTTTCTTTTTTGCTGATGCTTCACGGATGGAAAAAATTGTGGAATTAAGTTCAAATATATGCTTGATGTCCAGGATTCAACCAGCAAACTTTGATTCTGATAAAGGGCTAAGCTATGATTCCGCATTTCTCACTGAGGTACAAACACCATCCACCAGTTATGTTAATCCATTATTTGCTAAAGATACATAAGAACAAAAGTATCTGAAGCAACCTAAAATTATTAACAACACAATTGGTGGTGATCAAATTAATAGCAATATTATATTTGAAGAACCAAATAGAGATGTTAATAGTGGCAGTGTTGAATATGATAACAATGTTCAAGAATCATATGCATTAGAGCAATTAGCTAGAAATGCGTATAAGTAAGCTGAGAAACAACAAATAATTGCTAAAAAGGTTCAACAACAAAACACAGTGTTGAATAAACAGCTTGAGTCATACAAGGAAAAGGTTTGGGTTTTTAAAAAGACCAAAGGAAATAACACTACCTATTTTAACGAGTATATTGAGGCTGGTCAAAAAGCAAAACGATTTGAATAAGAGTCACAATCTCAATTTATTTGTGATCGAGACACTATTCAAGATTTAGAACAACAACATGAAAAATTAGACTTGTCTTTTGTTGAACTAAAAAGACAAATTGTGGAACTTTAAAAGACTCAAACAATTTTGAAACGAAGAATGAGTGAAAACGAAGATAAATACCATGACACTATTATAGATCTTGAAGCAAGAGCTAAAAAGAATGAAGATGTAGTGTTGAAAATGGGTAACTCCTTATAAGGAATGTTTATGCTTGGACCAAAACCAATGTCATTTTATAATTCAAAAGTAAAACATGGTTTGGGGTAAACAAATCCTTATACTCTCAAGAAAGAAATTTCTCAAAATCTAAAATTATATGATGCTTCTTGCCTTGATGATTCAAAAATTCAAATGAATGTTGGAGATACTGAGGACATACTTGATGATGCAACCAAGAGTCAAATCAAAATGAAAAAGAAATCACACGATCCAATTGCTATTGAGAAAAAACAAAATGTTTGGAAAATTGATTACAAAAATTTAAATGCTCTTTACGAAGATTTTGTTCCACAAAAGGAATTTTATGCTGAACAAAAATATCTCTCATCTTCTTTTATATTTTCTAAAAATTCTTCAAATGCAAGTTCATTGTATTCTTCTTCTGAGACAAAATCAACTATGACACCAATGCCTAGTGCAAATCTAATGCTTGTAGATTTGAATCAAATGGAAAATGATTTTAAAACGTTGTTTAAGTTATTACAAATGAATGCTAAACGAGAAAGCAATTTTTATACGTCTCTAGAAGAAATACGGTTAACCAATTTTTGTCAACAAAAAGTGAAACCAATTCTTCATAAGTTGCATTTGAATTTTGAAATCTTTCAAAAACAATTTTTAAAAGATATAAAAGAAATGAAAGATGTTTTTTTTCAACAAAAAATGATCTTAGTGAAACATGGAAACAAAATGAACTTTTGAAAGATCCACTCTTGGAAGCAAAACTCAAGCATGAAATCGAATGTTGTGTGTTGTTAAGTCATGAATGTGTAGACAATAAAATGCAAGATAAAATTGAGAAAATACAAAGGGACTCCATTGAAATCCAAGAGGGAATGCAAAAATGAATAAACATTCTTGAAAATGATGTTCAAAGATGTCAAAAACAAAGTCTTGATTTTGAAATACAATTGCAACATGAAAAAGAAAGACAAAAATGTGAATTTTCTTTAAAAAGTGTATGTGAAACCTCTTGGATATCAAAGATGAAAAAGCTTGAGAATGAGAATGTGTCTTTGGAATTTCAAGTCCAATCTTTGATAAAGGAACGAGAAAATGTCAAAACAGAATATCAAAAACTTTTTTATTCAATCAAAAGGACACGAACTCAAACTCAAGGGGAAATCAATGAGTTGATTGAGAATGTTAATCAAAATACATATGCCTACGTAGATGTTCGTGCTCAAAAGCAAGATCTTTTGATAACAATTTCTGAGTTAAAAGCTAAACTGAAAAATGTTGAAAAAAGTAAGTCTGTGAATACTAAGTTTGGCAAAGATGCGGTTTCTCATAATTTTCTTTGTGACACACCGTTAAATAAACAAGATTTTCAAAAGAAAATTATTGCTTCTAAAACAAAAGAGAAACATGTCTTGTCAAAAACAATCACTTTACAGACTTCACCTAACAAACAACAAGCTGTTGAAACAAACAATAATGTCATAGCACCGGGAATGTACAAAGTTAAAAAGACACAAAACACAAATACCAATAAAGCTAAGAGTGTTTTATCTTCTATAGGACTGAGAGCTATTTCTAGTGTTAGAATACCATCGAATAGAGATTCATCGTTCAAGAATAATGTCTTATCTAACACTAAGAATTCATCAGAGAAAGTAGAAGTTTTTGATAGGTCAAATAAAAAATCATATGTTGCATCTAAGAATGTTGATTCAAACAAAAATATTGTAACTAATGATGATATTAAAAATGCTGTTATAGCGAAGACTGTGTTGTATGTTTCTTGTGCTAAAAATATGTTTATCCCATGTCATGATAATTGTCTTGCGAAATATAAATTGAATGTGAATTCGAAACTAAGAAGAGCCTTATTCACTACTTCTAGAACAGTAAAATCTAAGTTTGAAGATCCTACTCCCGTAGTTTCAAAGACTAGGTTTTCTGTTAAGATCGTTCAATCATAGTCCTTAGATACTACTCCCGTAGTTTCCAAAACTAAGATTGCTGTGGTTACTCCCTTAAGTGCCAAAAATAAGGTTTCTAGTGCTTTCAATTTGCGAGACAGTTCAATTAGCAAATACATGAAGAACAAAATTTAAACTAGTTGAATGTGGCAACAGTGGTATAAATTACAACCAAAGGTTGGTTGGTCACCTGTTAAAACGCCTCCGAATGTTATTAATAGTTGACCTAATGTTAAAACATCAGTTTGTGTTAAAAATGGGTAGTCAAATTATCCACTTGTCCAAAAATGGTGTCTTCATGTATTGCAGGTAGTTTAAATTGTTCTGTGGATTGTTGATAGTGGTTGTTCAAAGCATATGACAGGTGATCGATCACTACTGAAAAAATTGTTGAGAAATTCATGGACATTGTCTGCTTTGGGAATGATCATTTTGTAGCAATCACGGGCTATGGCGATTATGTAGAAGGCAACATCATTGTTTGTCATGTATATTAAGTTAAAGGCCTAGGACACAATCTCTTCAGTGTTGGACAATTCTGTGATGGTGATCTAGAAGTTGCTTTTCGCTCAAAACCATGCTACGTGTGAAATCTGGAAGGAGATGATCTGCTTACAAGAGATCGTGAATCCAATCTTTATACTATCTCCATTTCCAATTTGGCTGCTTCTTCACCTGTTTGTCTTATGTCCAAAGCCACTTCAACTAAGTCATAGTTATGGCACCACAGACTCTCACATCTTAATTTTGGTACCATACACGATCTTACCAAACATGACCTGGTTGATGGTCTTCTGAAATTCAAATACGGAAAAGATCACCTATGTTCTGCATGTGAGTGGGGAAAGAGCAAGAAAGCTTCTCATCCACCTAAGTTGGTTCCAAGTAATCATTCCAAGTTGGAATTGCTACATATAGATTTATTGCAGACCAATACGGGTAGCATCAATCAATGGAAAGAGGTATATTCTTGTGATCCTTGATGATTATTCTTGATTCACATGGGTATATTTTCTTCGCACAAAAGATGAGACTCCAGAGATTATAAAGAATTTTATTGCTCTAGTTCAGTTGGATTACAATGCCAAAGTTTGCAAGATTCGCACTAACAATGGTACTGAATTCAAAAATGCAACTCTTAAGGCTCATTATGAAAAGTTAGGAGTTATGCAACAATTTTTGATTGCCTGTACGCCTCAACATAACAGAGTTGTTGAAAGATGAAATCGAACTCTTGTCGAGGCAGCACGCACAATGCTTATCTTTTCACGATTACTAGAATTTCTTTAGGCCAATGCAGTTTCCACCGCTTTCTTTACTCAAAATTGGTCAATAATTCATACAAGATACAACAAAATACCATATGAACTTCTTCACGGTAGAAAACCAAATGTGGAGTATGTTCATGTGTTTGGTTTGTTGTGTTATCCAACAAATGATCGAGATGATCTTGGAAAAATGAAACCTAAAGCAGACATTGGTATCTTCATTATTTATTCGGAAACATCCATATGGTTTTGAATTTATAACCGATGCACCAAAAAGATTATGGAAACCATCCATGTCAAATTTGACAAGTTTACAGCTATGGCTTATGAACATGACAGTTTAGAACCTGTTTTTCAACGATTCATTAATGATGATTCATCAACAGAATCCATGAATATTCCATCTAAAGAAGATTTGGATAATTTGTGATAACGCTCCAAATATACATAAAATATCCCTCAAAATTTGTGAAATATATATATGTTAATGCATGAACTATTGCACGTTTGGTTGTTTGTTGGGATAATAATTATTTCAGGACCAAGAATGATGAAAAGGACTAAAAGTGCAAAGATATTCCATTAAATACACTAACGATCATCAATAGAAGGATCTAGAAGTAAAGCGTTAATGAAATGAGCCGCAGTGCAGTGTACTTCCACCAAGTGCGGCATACTTGAAAGTAGGTTAATGCAATTTATTGATAAGACCAAGTGTGGCGCATAAATTTCTTTGTGCAGCGTACTTCTCCTGCAGTTACTCCAAAATCCTTATGATTGCAATGATTATGCAACCTTTGACTCCCTTATTTTTAGCAACTAATACCCTCACCACCACTATAAAAGGAGCATGAATTGGAGGTTCTAATCATCCTAAAAATCATTCATTCCATTTCAATCTCCTCTATCATTTCTAGTTCTCTTTAGAAGGAAGTTCTTAGGGAATTGTTGAAGAGTTCTTAGGACCTTCATCATTTCCAGGAGTATAATCATTCAAGGATGTTACATTTGATCACAAAAGAGGCTGTGGAAGAAGTGTTATTAGTTGAAATTTTTGGTTACTATTGTTTCATTCGAAGAAAGTTCTTGTAAGAATCATATAATTTGCTTGTGGAATCGGTATAAACACATTATCCTTTTGAATATAATATTTTCTGAATCTATCATGCTTGTTATGTGTTTTGTTTCTATGATTATGTAGTAGTCTATCATGTTTGTTTGAGGATCATGAGGGTATTATGGATCAAACTTGGATAAACTAATGATTTTTGGATTTAACAAATTTGAACTTCGTGTTTTTATACTTGGATCTCTAATCATCATTTGATCACCACTTAGTCCGGATATAGGTCGAACGACTCTGACTTCGTGCTTGGTTTCTAGTTGTTTGTCTATGAAAAACTCGATCTTAGCCTTGTGAGATTAGCTGTTATAATGATCATTAACCCATGAATAAAAAGGTTTAATGCTTAACCTCATGTCTAACGAACTTGGTTGAGCAAGTTTATATTTATTATTTCCAAAACGCGAATCAAACTTAAAGAATTTTTCATAATTAAAAGTAAAGGCCGAAAGGATTTTCCATTATGAGAAATAGACAATCTTTTAAGTAAACTACCCGTTTCTTTAATTGATTATACTCAAATTCATAAACTCGCTATTCTTCCAAGTTTTTTCTTATTTACCCTTGTCTCCCAAACAAACATTGCTTTTATATCTTGAAATTCACCCTTGTCTTTAGATCGTGACAGTCTATAAGATAACTTTTCGTAAAAGATCCTGACTTTACCTAGAATTACCAATCTCGTAGAACGACATAGTTTTACCTAAAAGATTATACTTTTACCCGTGTGTTTCTGTTTAATAAATCAGTATTTTCAGTATTATAAATTTAAAGCTTTCGAAACGCATCAAAAGTTTTTGGCGCCGTTGTCGGGGATTGAAATCATTCTTAGTTAAGTCATTATTGTTTTACAAAAACAAATTTTCAAAACCGCCATACAGTTTTCTGGCAAACTGACCCAAAATTTATTTTTCTTTAGAAAATGCGCCGCACAATTATTTTGTGTGACGGTTTTCTGCAATTCCCATTAAGTATGACGTACTTACACCAAGTACGCCGCACTTCCTGCACTTATACAAAACAAAACCGGTTTTCAAAAGAGAAAGACAAAATCAAACCAAAAATCAAAAACCACTTTCTAAGTTATAAAAATCAACACTAAAAACATGTGGATCATTTTACTTGTATGCTTATTTGTTGAATTCTTGTATTCACGTAACTTATGTTCAAAAATAAAAAAATCAAAAAAATATTGTTTTATGTCTTGCTTGCTTAAATCTATGAATGTTTATGTGTTTATCTTATTTGCTAAATGTTTCTTATCTGTGTTTGCTTGTTTAAAAAATGAAAATGAAAATTTAGTAAAATTTAAGTTAAAAATTTATGACCTCAATCATTGTTATTTGATTATATATGTGTTTAATGAAATATTAACTGACATCTATGATATGTTTATTAAGTTTAATAACATGATTAATTATAAAGTTATAAATATAAAACGTTTTAAATTTTTTAAAACAGAAAATTATAGAAGTATGGCGCACTTATTTCAATGTACGCCGGTTTTCCTGAAAAAACTTAAAAATATTGAAAAATCTCAGGAAGTACGCCGCACTTACCTTGAAGTGCGACGCACTTTGCTACCTGGACAACTAAAAAATTCTTATATCTTAAATTTCGTAGAAAAATTACTCCGTTTATTAATTACTATCTGCTTATTAATATTATGTAAGTGTGAAAAAGTATTATTACTTGTTTTAACTAACCCACTAACGGGTGTTCTATTGTTATGTTATATAAAAGTTATGGATCCCAATTCGAGTGTTGTGAACTGACAAGGCTAAAGGAAATGGAGACTGGAATTCCCCTGAGTATCAAGACACAACCAATAGTGGAGGGAAAAAGGAAACAAAGGTAATCGTTTTTCACAATATAGATACTGAGGAAGTTAGTGACATATATGTGGCACCTTGTTTCGTCAATGGACTAGAAGTGTATGACGGTTAGATTAACCTTGGAATGGAAGAAAATATGATCTCAAATGAATTTGCTATGAAATTATGTCTAGATTATGAGGTGAAACGTGGAAATAAAGTGGTTAAAAAAGAGTTGATCGTTGCATTAAGAGGAGAGTTTCATTTTGTGAATTTGATAATTAATCCGGAAGAAGACGATACCGAACCAGGGGTAGTTCTGGGAAGTTCAATTATGCGTCTAACCAATGGAATTGTTGACTTCGAGAATGAAACTATTACAATATACCCCGAGCTCGATCCATTCTTGGATAATGCTGGAGAATAAGAAAATATTAGTGATGATTGGGATCTATTGTTAGACGATCTTGACTTTGGAGATATTCCAGATATTGAAGGAGTTGAAGTTCCGCCATTCGTATGCAAAATGGGGAAGAGCAGTAGGAATAAGAGGAAGCAACTAGAGAAATTCCAATTAATCTATTCTGATATGGGACCATCACTGTCTACTAGGAAACCACTGACTCAGGAAGAAGAAGAAAGAGAGGCACTGGCCATTGATATTTGAAGAAGATATTCTTTACAGGAGGAAGAAAGACCAGTGATCGAAACTATGGCATACAGTGACAAGTATAAAAAGATACTTGATGTGATTTGTTTAAATAAGATGAAACAAGATAGAAAGATGAAGAAAGAGGAAGAAGAAGCTATAACCAAGATCAAAGGAGAGGCACTAATAGAAAAGGAGGATCCTGGAGCATTCGTGATACCGATCCGGCTGGAAGGTAAGATCAACCTCAACGCATTAGCAGATACTGGTTCTGATATCAATGTTATGCCATACCGTCTTTACATGGAACTAGGTCGTAAGGAGTTAAAAAATGTAAACAGAGGAATTACAATGTTGAACCATTTGAAGGCAGAGCTTATGGGGCTTATGAAGGATGTACAGTGCCAAGTAGGAGTAACTACCATCATAGCAAAATTTCTAATTTTGAATATGTCGATTGAAAGAGACACACCTATAATCGTTGAGAGAGAATTTTTATACACATGTGGCAGCATTCTGAACACAATAGAAAGGATCACATCTACCTTTGAGGACTTTGTCATTAAACGTTTTATGCAACTAAGACTAGTTTGGACACTACAGAAAGTGACAGTGATGACGAGGAGGAGTATGCTATTCAAAGAAACAAATTTGAAGCACCGATATACGAACAAAAACCTACTCAATACTTAAACTGTAACGATCCCATGGATCGATCTCTAGCATTGTAGGCAGTCCTGAACCCGTTCAAAAAGGTGTTTGTTTGGAAGCAGTACCATTACAACATGTTGATTGGAAACCTAATTACACTAGGTGTTTTAACAAGAAGGAGGAAGGTAATGGGCAGTGGCATGCTGAGATCAGATTAACAGACCCTTATGGAAATATTTATGACCAAGAATTTGTAACAAAGAAAACAAGCAGAAGGTTGTCTAAGTACCACAAGTTGAGTGACATCATGTCACCCAACTGGTTTCAAGAATAAAGGAGTAACTATATACTCCCGTTTTTACTTTTAATGTTGAGTCGAATAAAATCAACTGTATAAATCCATAATGGATTATATTTGATGTACGGACATTAGTCCAATAATGTTAATGTTAAAAAAGGTCAGTTTGGTGGATTGAAATAAAAAATTATGTTTATAATCATAATTGCACTTAAGTTATAAAACGTACAAGGTAAGTTTGGATTTTATACTATATATATTATATATTATATATTATTTATTATTATATATATTATATATATATATATTAGTATATATATATATATATATTTATCTATATATGTATATTTATATGTATATATATTTATGTGTAATATATATATGTATATGTTATATATGTATATGTGTATTTTATTGATGTTATGTATATATTTGTATATGTATTATATATTTATGTATATGTTATGTTATGTATATGTAGATGTTCTTATGTATATGAATAATATATATGCTATCATATACTTATCTATATTTATATTTTATATATATTATATAATATTATATATATATTTAGAGTATATATATATGTATGTTATATAATTTAATATAAAAGGGGGGAAAGTACGCCACTCTTCTTGGAACAGAGCCGCACTTTATGACGGTTACATCTAAAAACTTATAAAACAAGATTTTACACCTTATAAAAACTCACACAAAACACCAAACCGTCGGATTTTGCACAAAAGTAGGAGAAAATTTTCAAAACATCAATCCCCCAAATCTGTAACCATGCCTAGGGTATGTTAATTTCATCCTTTAACTTGTTTCTTGTAAATTTATTCAATATCTTGTTCATTAGGATTATTTTTAATTAGATTGGGGAAATCAAAATCCATGCCTATTATGTATAATTAACCCATAGCATTATGCTATTTAAGAGTTGTTATTCAAATGCATGTTGAAATTTTTATAAATCTGAAAATTACGGTTCATAAATATGTATTTATTTTAAAAATTATTTGTTGAAAATCATAAGAGAAATTCGAAATTGTTTTTGTGGAAACTAGAATGGGGGGGGGATAGTTTACAGGTTAATTGACCGGTTTAAAATTCTTTGCTTATAAAATGGTTTGATTCAAGTTATATGTCAATCATATCATAACTATATTTAATCACAACAAAAACTATCTATTGCAATGATCACTAAATGAACAATAATAATATAAAGAGATAAGGAAAGAAACGATCAAACCAAGACACCAAGATTTATAGTGGTTCGGCAACGAAGCACCTCTTCGTTCCTACTCCACTCCCCGAGTACTCCACTCGAGATTTCACTATGTCAACAAGCTCCCTTTAGGCGGAGAAAACCGTTTACACGTCGCTTACTTTCTTTTCTGACACTAAGCTAGATGTCGAGTCCTAATCTTAGCTAGAACCAATCTAAGACTTCACTAAGTCTTTACACACTCACAAGATATATATACCCTTGGATTGACACACAATCCAAATCACACCAATACACAATTTACACACTTGGATCTACACACAATCCAATTTACACAACAACACTAAATATATGTAATGAAGATTTGTGATCTTGAGGAGGAAGAGAGAGATCACTTGATAACAATTCGTATATAGAAGAATACGATTGTTCTTCTCTTGCACTTGATTAGAAGAAGAAGAAGAAGAAGAAGGGAGGAAGAAAGAATTAATCACTTGAAACAAGATCAAGGTATGTTAGTGATCAAGATATGTGTTTTAGAAAGAAAGAAGAGAGGAAAATGGTTCTGAGAAAATTCTCGTGCAAGAGGTTCTGTTTTTCAGATGGGGTGGCCCAGTATTTATAGGGGATAATTATATATATATATATATATATATATATATATATAATTCTTATAAAAAAGGGAAATTACGTCGCACTTTGTGATGGTTTCATCTTAAAAACTTATAAAATAAGATTTCACACTTTATAAAAACCCACACAAAACCGCCGGGTCTTGCACCAAACTCGAAGAAAATTTTCAAAACATTAATCCATCAAGTCTTTAATCATGTCGAGGGTATGTTAATTTTATTCTCTAACTCATATCTTGTTGATTCGTTCAATTTCTTGTTCATTAGGGTTATTTATAATTAGATTGGGGAAATTCAAAATCTATGCTTATTATGTATAATTATCCTTAGAATAATGATATACAAGAGTTGTTAAACAAATGCATGTTAAAATCTTTATGAATTTGAAAATTACTGTTCATAAATATTTATTTATTTTAAAATTATTTGTTGAATATCGTAAGAAAATTTCGAAATTATTTTAACCAGCCCAGGAAGTACGCCGATTTTATTAGAAAACCGGCGCACTTAGCAAATTTTCCAGGAAGTACGCCGCACTTCTATGAAGTGCACCGCACAAATACGACCAGAAGCAAACATAATGTATGAAAACCTAGCGAAAACCCATCCATTGATACTAATTGCTTTCTGACATCATTATATACTTTATTATGGATTGTTTTTTATGTGTAAACTATGGGAGCACATGTCGATGAAGCCGGATCATCACGATCCAAATGCTCCCGAAAATACGAGATGGTGGAGGAAGCTATGCTTCCACATGTCCATCACCCATATTTGCTTTAGGAAGGGTGTAACCAGGCTGCTAGGAGCTGATATAACACTAGGCTTGCTCAATTGCTTCCGAGACTTATTTACTTACCATGTGTTGTGGATTGAAACGTATTGAATCAAATGGGTTGTGGTGAGGTGATTGATGAGATGTTAACAATTAGGTTATGTATGGCTAGTACAAATGAGGAGATATTTACTTCAGAAGCATAGACTAATGCTTTTAACATTGACGAGCAAATTTATAGTGAACTTTGCCATGAGTTTTGTTCTACCTACGAGTATGATGAAGTTTGTGCTGCTGATGAGTTGAAAACTAAAAAGATAATCAAGTTTAAACTTTGTGGACGTGCTTTTAGTTGGACGTTGTTGGTGTTTGCAAAGAGGTTAGGATTATATAACTTGAAGGAGATTGAGGAAGAAGGATTTGATGTGTACTTTCTGGGTGGTTTGCATAGTGATGAGCATTTCAAAAGCTCAAGAGTATTGGTTAAGCATCAGTTAAGAGGAAAATCTTAGTTTGTCGAGGAGTCATGCTTCTACTATTCGGAACCCTATTTTGAGGGTGTTGCACAAAATGATCATTTATGGTTTGTATCAGAGGACGACTGGGTATGACAAGATATAGAAAAATGATTTGTGGTTATTGAGTATGTTCAATACTAGACACCAAAATGGGTATACGAATGTTGCTTAGTTGATAGCAAGGTGGATGAAGAGGAAAGGAGCTGGTAGTCAGAAAGAGAGTATGATCTGCTGTGGACAGTTTATTACGAAGTGCTAGGAGAAAGAATTTACTGACTGGAGAGGTGCTGAACAGTTTGAGTGCTCTGATCTATTGCAGAGCTTTTGATACTACTACACTTAGAGAGTTGATCGACTTTGAGGGTAGGCTGATTCCTAAGGTTCCAGAGCTAGGATTATCGAGAGTTGTTATTCCTAGACCCCTGAGAGCATCGATGCAGGATTTGTATGAGAGGATGAGTTGCATAGAGATACGTCAGCCTAGAAGGGCTATTGACTATGATGTCTTATATGACAGTCTTATCATTGGACAATATGCTGGTATAATCGAGCACATGCTGGGGTTTACCAATGTTTCACTGCAGAGCGCCTATAACCCATCCTGGATATTAATCAACATTAGTAGGACCAATATTATCCAGCAGTACCCACCTCAACAACTGGGCCAGCAGGATGATGATGAGTAGTGTCAAGATGACACTAGTTGGTTGTGTGACCGCATGTTTTGGGTCACGTATGATTTTAAAACAATTTCTCTAAAAACATTATTATTATTATTACTACTATGGTGTGTAAAATGCCTCTGTTGGCATTCAAACAATATTTCCGTACTTTCTACTATTAATTAATTAGGAATATTAGTATTTGTGCTTGCTTTGTAGTATTTATAATTATGACATGAAATGAAGAAAGGCGTGTGACGCCATAATGCGAAGTGAAGATTCAAGTAATTCCTCATATATAAAGGAGTATTATTTCACTTTCTGATTTTATCTTTCTCTATAATATTTCACATTAGGGACAATGCTCATATTAAGTATGGGGGGAAGATAAACTAGAAATGTAAAGGACTTTATAAAAAAGGGGGTTGAAAATTTTTGAAAAATAATATTTTAGTGATCACATACAAGCAATCTGACTCTGGATTGATAACATTACTAGCATATTTATAAAACTCAAAAAAAATCGTAAGGATTAGATCTTTAGAATTCGGGTATCCACCTTTGATACCTATGATGATTTTATCTTTACTTCTCGAGTTAAGGTTTGAATGCAATTGCAAGTATCTCATCCGTCGTTATGGCTATGTATTTGTAGTTTGTCGCCTTTTCTGGAGCATTAGTATCGATTTAAAATTATATGAGTGTGCTGGTGATTTGTTAATTCTATAACTTGTGCTTGAAATATTTACGAGACCACAGTAGGAACACGTTCGTGTGTTATAAATATTTTACTAATTAAGAGGTGATAAAATATAAATATAAGTATACAATAATTTTGTTCAAAAAGTTTTTTAATTAAATTATCTGAAATTTTATCCATACGAATTAAAGCGCATATATGCTGGTATCGCTATTATAATGAAGTATGAAGGTTGCAAACTTTTAAGTTTGTTTGAAGTAGTGTGCTTATCCTAAGTATTGGGGAAAGCAAGTTTCCCCCAAGTAAGAGCAAAATAAACCAAAGTCATGTAAAAAAAGGGAAGTGGCGAAGTGAAAGAAATGATTATTGCATTTACGTATAAGGTGGATTATGATTTTATTATAAACATTTTTCAAAAAATATAAAAATAATAATATAACTAAATAAGTTACCTCTTTTGATGTTAATGTTTGGTGCTTACGCCATGTCGGTGAAGTTTAGTTTTTTGTACAAGCCTATGGTAATTTGAACATTTCATGACTGTGCTTATGAGTGACTTCCGTGTACTATCTATTTCACCAAACTGAGCAAGTGTGAAAATAAACTTATCTATAAAAATTCGTGAGTTGCTTTGTCGTGTTATCTATGCTTGTGATCATTAATGTGTTTTATTAAAACAAAATACTTTCGCTTTGATTGCTTGAGGGCAATCAATAAGCTAAGTATAGGGGATTTGATAACTCTCCAAATATACATAAAATATCCCTAAAAATGTGTGAAATATATATGTTAACACATGAAATATTGCACGTTTGGTTGTTTGTTGGTATAAGAACTGTTTCAGGGCCAAGAATGACGAAAAGGACTAAAAGTGCAAAGATATTCCGTTAAATACCCTAACGGTCGTAAATAGAAATATCTAGAAGTAAAGAGTTAATGAAATAAGCCGAAGTACGTCGCACTTCCACCAAGTTCGGCGTACTTGAAAGCGGGTTAATGCAATTTATTGATAAGACCAAGTGCGGCGCACAAATTTCTTTATGCGGCGTACTTCTCCTGCAGTTACTCCAAAATCATTATCATTGCAATAATTATGCAACCTTTTACTCCCCTATTTTCAGCAACTGATACCCTTACCACCACTATAAAAGGAGCACGAATTGGAGGTTCTAATCATCCCAAAAACCATTCATTCCATCGCAATCTCCTCTATCATTTCTAGCTCTCTTTAGAAGGAAGTTCTTGAGGAATTGTTGAAGAGTTCTTAGGATCTTTACCATTTCCAGGAGTATAATCATTCAAGGAAGTTACATTTGATCTTAAAAGAGGCTATGGAAGAAGTGTTATTAGCTAAAATTATGGGTTACTATTGTTTCATTTGAAGAAATTTCTTGTAAGAATCATATAATTTGCTTGTGAAATAGGTATAAACACGTTATCCTTTTGAATATAATATTTTCTGAATCTATCATGCTTGTTATGTGTTTTGTTTCTATGACTATGGAGTAGTCTATCATGTTTGTTTAGGGATCATGATGGTATTATGGATCAAACTAGGATAAACTAATGATTTTTGGAATTAACAAATATGAACTTGATGTTTTTATACTTGGATCTTTAATCATAATTTGATCACCACTTAGTCCGAATATAGGTTGAAAACTCTGACTTCGTGCTTGGTTTCTAGTTCTTTGTCTATGAACAACTCGATCTTAGCCTTGTGAGGATTGGCTGTTAAAATGATCATTAACCCAGGGATAAAAAGGTTTAATGCTAAACCTCATGTCTAACGAACTTGGTTGAGCAAGTTTATATTAATTATTTCCAAAACGTGAATCGCACATAAAGCATTTTTCATAATTAAAAGTAAAGGCCGAAAGGATTTTTCATTATGAGAAATAGACAATCTTTTAAGTAAACTACCCGTTTCTTCAATCGATTATACTCAAATTCATGAACTCTTTATTCTACCAAGTTTGTTCTTATTTACCTTTGTTGTCACACCCTGCCAAGGCGGAGATACGAGACGTAACGAGAATGGATATCATCACAACACAATGGTGTCACAATAGAGAAAACTACATGAACTAAATGAAACATAAAGGACATAAAGTGTCATGAAAATACCCAAGCAAACATAAAATAATAACCGGCGTCTTATATTGAAGTAAAAGGGGTTCACATCAATACTAAGACATGAAAGACAACCAAAAAAAGTCTAAGCAGATCAAACCAACAAACAATCAAAATCAAATAAGAATTAAGCTAGGAGATTAAACTCCGCATGCAGCCTAAGGTCTCTCTAGCCACTTCTCACATTCCTATGATCTTTCGTATACTCACCTAAAAATGATGCTTAAAAACATCAACACAAAGGTTGGTGAGAGTCATAGGTTTACTATACATAATTCAAACTTTAAAATAAATTACTGTGACTAATAAAACATGGCAGGACAATTAAGCTAGCTACTATACAAGCTAACATGCAATCATATCAAACAACCACAATTGGGACGGAACGTGCCCACGATCCACATCATACAGTCATGGGTAACCCCGTTACCCTCCGATCGGAACATACATAAATGGGTAGAAGCACTACCCTCCAATTGGAACACACATAAACATAATGGGTAGCATAGCTACCCTCCAATTGGAACACACAAAAACTTCACCACATGTAGCACATAACATATAATAACCACTTAAATGCCCATGCACTAAATAAAATCACATAATCATAGCAACTTAAAAACATTTCCAAAATACTTGCATCATTTCCACCCCAAGAAAACATAAGAAAAGAGGGGCTATGAAACTCACCTGATGTTCAAGCAGCTTCCAAATATCTTACACAAATCTACACAATAGAATATAAATGTGTTACAAGCGACTAAGCTAAATGCTTAAGTCCATGTAACAGTCATATGATGGATGTATATGGTGTTTAATTATCCCCATGGGTCACCCCGTATAACAACCCAAGAATTTTCATCAAATGCAAAACCTATTTTACTATTATCACAATTGTACGGGAAATTTTTCGCTTTATTACATTACTTATATATCTCAGTATGTCATAACTAAAGTAGACGAGCTCACGCAACCTATCTATGACCATCCTATCTTCATATATGTCAAGCAAACATCATAACATGTCCAAGATCAAAATCATCATATTCCTTCACAAGTGTACATTATCCAATATTTGTACAATTTCGCAACGTTATATCTAAACGGGCTTTAAACTGTTATCGTATACCTCTAAACCCTAATTCCATAAAGAATAATATCTGAAATGAATGCACAAGCAACTAAAGCATAAGTAACAAGTATCATAAAATCTCATAATAATATACATTCCTATCCAAAAGAAAGATACAAGTCCTTAAATGCTCCAATATACAAGTCATTAAACATGACCCTAAAAAAGCCATTTTAACCTCTGTTTCATTCCAATTTATCTTTCACCACAACTTGTGTACCAGCTACTATACTCAATCTACAATGGTAAACCTAATTATTATAGTCAAAAGCCTTCACACACATGTCTACACTCAAAACCCAAATTCAAAATCCAGTAAACCTACCCTGATCTAAATACAACACTATACAACGTATCTCATATCTTAAATCCATTTTAAAACCTTAACCAACACTCAAATAAAGGTTTGCCTAACTTAATTTTTACAATCATATCAATCCTAATCAATCATATTGCACAATAATTCCTACATCCTTATCTCATTTGTACTGAAAAAAACAATCCCTAGATGAACCCTAATTGTACCTTAATTGTGCCTAAATGTAACTTTGACACCGTTTACTCATTATCCAGACCTATCTCATACTCAAGAAAAGCAACCAAGAGTCATTGTTAAACCATAAAATGATTTTACAAACCTTATCCATCATTATCCATCCTTTGCTTCAACAATGTACAGAATTACAACAGCGTATATAAAACCCAAAAAGCCTTATCTAACCCTAATTCCCAGAGACGCTTATTCTTCAATATCCAACACCATCTTAACTATAACCCTGACAATACTTCATTGATAATATTTATTTATCATCCCTAAGGATCTGTAAGGTCCATTATTTCCTAATCAAAAAATATACAAACTAATAAACCCAGAAAGTCAAGAAAATCCTAAACGTGCCTAAATCAACTGTGACCACATTCCATTAATTCATAATCCATTTTAAACAAAACCAAACCAATTGCTAATCTATTAGCTAAATCCATCCAATATCAGAACATTGGCCTACATACAATTAACTCATCCTTAATCAATTATACAATTAAAATAAAGACTTCCACACATCTCCCAACCCCCCCCATAGCCCCCCACGATCATCCCCCCCAAAATATCCCGCCCCCTTCCCAATCATTTTGAACCATTTCAAACTAATCCAAGTGCAAATAACTTCCCTGACCCCCACTAAACCCTTAAGCCGCTTACCCCCAGCTCAAACCAAACCAATCAACAATGAAGACACATGATGGCCTTGTTGTCCATCTTCTAGCCGTGACACCCAAACACCCCAAAAACACTTCCACCACTTCAATCTACTATCCTAGACCCTCATACTCACACCATAGCTTCAAAACATCACCTACTAGACCCTCCACATGTCCATGAACAGATCCTAACAGATGTTTCCTTAACTTCCTATGCCATCAAACTAACTATAAATAGGACCTTAGATAGCTCATTCTAACTTGCACCACACCTCCTCCTCTATAACCCTTATAGGCAGAAATCCTTTGCTCTCTTATGATCCTAGGATCATTAAAGAAGTTCAAGAAGCGGATCCCTGAAGTATTGAAGCCTCGGAGTGAAGATACAAGGCGTGCGAGTGGAAATACTACCCGTAACGACCCATTTCCACCATTTTTGATCATTGAAGCTCAAACCCAGGTTCTATCAACTTCATATTGGCTCATGTAACGTTATAATGTTCAAATGATCTTGATAAAATCATAATATAAAGCTTTGAACTCAAAAACCTAAGTGTTATGCCTTTTTATCCAAAACCGTACACCCGAAACCCTAATTTCGCGTTTTTCTTAAAACTAAATATTATAATGGTTAAATATTGTTATAATCTATCCTAGCATGCTTAACTAATGTTAAAATAACCACTTTATTGATTAATGAAGGAATTTGAACTTAAAACCCACATGTTTACGTTTTGAAACCCTAATATGACCCATTTTGCTTCCTAGCTTAACGAATCGTTATTTTAAACTTATGTTGCGTTAAAAATTCATATTTTAGTTTATTATAACTTATAAATTTCTATTGAAATGTTAAACTAAGCTTGCATGGCAATTTGAACATGTTTTGTAATTTTAATCCATGCAAAGGGTATATATCGTAACTTTCATAAACTTATAACAAAAAGGACTAAAAGTGTCATTTTATCAAAGTTATAACTCTAAGGATCTATTATGTCACTTTTCAATGTCCAAGGTTTACTTGGTATATCTTTTAAAGTTGAAGGACCAAAGTCGTAAAAATGCAAACTCCAAGGGCCTATTTGCAATTTTTCAAACCCGAGGGTCTAAAATGTAACATTTTGAAAAAGTATAAAAACACATTCAAAACATTACCAGACATAACTTTAATAAACGCTTGACGTGCTTAACATTTCCAAATATTGAATAAAACGCTTAAAACCGATCATCCGGAAGCTATATTGTACCACAATACTAGGGAGCACATCAATAAAAAGGAGTTTCATCTAGGTAATACATATCTGACTGATGTCTTGTTGTTACGATTATAAGTGCCTAGCTCCTCAAACGTTTACAGAATGACTTCAAAAATAAGATGGCCCGAACGATGATACCATAAATCCAAACTCAATCAAACAAACACAACACATCTAAACCAAATACTCAAGTACAATCATCCAAAGACTTGACCATATTCTACTCAGGTTGTGTGACTTGTTTGTTTACTATCCTTATGCTAATATCAACTATCCCCGTTAAGTATGTGATAAGCTCGTCAGCTTTCATATTTAGACTATAAAGTACATCTACCTATCAGTGACGTTCATAACCTCGCCTTTACTTATATACATTTTTATCAAACCCGCTTGAGGGAGCACATGCTTTAACAAACCTCTTTACATAATCAATTATCTATAACAATGTGATTACTTATATTAAGGATACTTAATAAATACATATTTTCACATATCTTATAAAACCCGTGACACCTACTATACAATCCATGATGCAAGTGTGAGCCTAACTATATCTATCCTGAAATAATATTGCCTGGTACATTGAAATATCTAATATGGGGTAGTACTCCCAATAACTCTTTAGTATCTCTTTGGGTAGTAGCTCCCAGTATCTCTTTGGGTAATAGCTCCCAATATCTCTTTGGGTAATAGCTCCCAAAGTCTTCTTTGGTAGTATCTCCAATATCTCATGTAATATCTTTTTATCTCTTTATGGTGATTCATTAGTTAGGTGAAAATACAATATTATATGACAATAATGTTCTTCACGTAACCCAATATCGAATTTGCATTCAAACTATTATAACTGAAAACCTATGAATTTCACTCAACCTTTGTGTTGACTTTTAAGCATGTTTATCTTAGGTTATTAAGCAACTTATGGCATGGGCTCGGAGTGACACTGGATTTGAAGATGGCTAAATTGTTATCATTCAAACTAATTACATTTTCTTTAGATTATGGAACTTGTTGCCTATTAATCACATTTTGTAAATCTCTGATTTAATGAATGATAACTACGTTTTCCAAAACGTCTCTTTTGAGTCATTTTCTATGATTATGAATGTTGTACTATGAAGTAATACCCAGATTAGCTTCCGCTGCTATATGTAAAAATGGGGGTGTTACAGATTGGTATCAGCGCCATAGTTATAGAGAACAAGGTCAAAACCTTAACTATAACCACATTTCTTTTTCTAGCCATCAAAGTCCTCCGTGCCACTACAATCCGGAACAAGTATGTAAAGATTACATATTATTTATACTATATTATATCAGAACTAACTTATGTTATTTACAAACTCGGCGTTGTTTTCACAGAACGATGTCTTTCCCCTATCCACTCTACTTTTCGTATTGAGATGCTTTTTCTCTAATGAATATTCTTAACTATACTTCGGTCTCATTAGATTCTTTCCCAGCTTCATTGGGAAGCAATTCTTTTAACTCTTCGGAAAACTCTACAGATAATATAATCCCATCAGTATTCTCACCTTTCTACAATAATCCTTGTTTGAAGGACGTACAAGCATTTTATGCTAAGGAATCCCCTATTTCATCACCAGATCCTATTACTTCACCAGCTATTTTGACTCCATCTCCGGTATTACCACCATCATTACTATTTGATCCTCGATATTTCTTTGTTCCTGAAGAACTATTACCACCTAAGAAGCGAATCCATTCCCCATCTTCTTCCTCAACAACATTTTTTAATTCATCTCGGAATCAAACCCGTAATTTGGTATCACCATCTTCCTCAGTTTATACTTCTACCCCACCTCAAGTATTTGAAATAGGAAAATGTTCAGATAAGAGGTATTTGAAACATCATATCTTAAATTATTTAGATGAACTCCATCTTCACCGCATTGAGAGAATGAAAGAAGGACGTATTAATGGTAACGAACTAAAGACAGAACTCAAGAAAATCCATACTCAGATTATCAAACTTCAAAAGAAGCAGTTAGGGCAAAAGGATAAGATTGCCTTTGCTTACTACAGAATTTCCGATCTTGAACAAATCATTGAGAAAATCCAAGCTCGTCACCAAACAGATCAGGAGGATCTTTAGGATGTCATCTACCGGCTCAGAATCAACAAACTCTTAGACTAGTTATAGCTTTATCCTAAGCCACGGGATGTGTGGTATAAATAAAAACGCTTGTCAAATCTTGACTATGTACAGTAAAAAGGCAAGTTATTTATAAAGGCAATCCTGTTATCTACCTTGTTGTTTCTTAAATACCACTTTATTCATCTCATCAATCATTCATCATCACCATTCATCATTCAACCGTCATTTGCATCATTATCTCCGTCTTTATGAATCATACCATAACCTCTAAGTGCTTAAAAGTTCAAAAATAAGCATTATTCTTTAAGCATTTTAGCATCACATTCTCTTACTTTTTAAAACTTATGATGTCATTCTTATTACGTGTTATCTTATGTTGATAGGATGCCTCCCAAAAGGACGTCAACATCCGAAACACCAGCCATAACTTTGGATGCCATCCGGCAACTGACTGCTGATTTTACTGCAGCCCTGGAAGCACAGACTGCTGCCATGGCAAGTGCTAGTAATCTTACTGGAACTCCTGCAGTGAAAACGGGAAACTACAAAGAGTTTATCAGCTGTCAACCTTTCTGCTTTAATGGTACGGAAGGAGCAGTAGGCCTTATTCGCTGGTTTGAACGAACCGAATCAGTATTCTCTCGAAGCAGATGTGCTGAGGAAAATAAAGTAACATTTGCTACTGGTACTTTAACTGACGATGCCTTATCCTGGTGGAATGCATATGCCCAACCTATGGGAATAGAGCAAGCTAATCGAACCACCTGGACTGAGTTAAAAAGGCTTCTGACAAACAAGTATTGTCCCCGGACTGAGATCAGAAAAATGGAAGAGGAACTTTACAATCTGAGTGTAAAGGGAAATGATCTTAAACCCTATGTTAGAAGATTCCAAGAATTAACCACCTTGTGTCCAAACATGGTGCCAAACAATGAGAAACTCTTGGAAGCTTTTATCGGAGGTCTACCTCGAAGCATTGAAGGAAACGTTACTGCCTCGAAACCTCAAACTTTGGAGGAAGCCATCAACATATCCCAGAGGTTAATGGATCAGATAATAAAACGCGATTCTGTGCAAGAAACCAATGATCATAAACGAAAATTAGAAGATAAGAGAAACACCATCGACAACAACAACAACTACCCCAAATACCACAACAACTACCCCAAATACCACAACAACAATAACCACTTCAACAATCGCAAAAATGACAACTACCAAAATAACCACAACAATCACAACCGTAATGATGATTACCACCACCAGCAGAATAGAAGACAAGAACCTGTTAGGACTTATCCTCCCAAAAGATACCATGGAAACCTTCCTTTGTGTACAAAATGCACCCTGCATCACACAGGAGATTGCACTGTCAAGTGTCGAACTTGCAACAAAGTGGGTCATCTGACCAGAAACTGCAGAGACAAAAGATCAACCGCTGAAAACAACTCTTGAGGATATTCAACTCTCATCAGAATCTTCTTCAATCTAAAAACCCCAATCATCAATCCTCGTCGTCTGTTACTTTTATTCTACTACAAGATACTTAGCATAAGTATCAACTCTTTTTCATATGTGAAGTTCGTATGTAAAGTTATCCATGAAATAATAAAGTGATGATTCCGTTACATCTTGTTATCTGATGATATCAAAACTCGACATCGTTTGTCAAATTCTACTATTTCTATTATGTTCAAACTCTAAATACTCTCCTCATACCTTTGGCAACAAAAATTTTCATCTCGATTATGTATGGACGCAATACAATCAACATCTGAATATTATCTAACAATTCATTTTCTACACATTACCATATTGTGTTTTTATGCTTAGGTAAGACGATTTATGATCATCTTATTGAAATGAATTAGGTCACTTCTTCATTTGAATAAGGAAATTATAAATCCCTGAACTATGAATTTATAAATTCTCAGTTACAAGGAGTTGGACGCTTCTTTTTGTAAGTGACTAATTATAAATAAGTAGGCTTAAGTATATTTTTTTTATAAACATACGTTCAACCAAGTTTCTTTTAATCCATTGTATAAACACTTCCTTATATCATTATACTTATTACCTTCATTACACCTTCATCATCTATTCGATATTCAAAATCATATCTCCCGTGATAGATCTGTATCTCACATGATTAGAAACACTCTCAAATTCATAATCATTCCTTGACATCACTCATTCCATGATCTCCGTATTATAAAATTTTCTCTTATATTTTGCAACGTAATAACAAGGAAACATACAAGAATCTATACAATGTCAAATGATTTCAATACCACTAGGTATGAAAATTTTGACAAAGACTTGTGATATCATTCTTATTTAATGTTGACTTTTAAAGGTTAATGAATAACGATTCCTTACGATCTGAGTAGCGCAACGTATTCCATCCACCCAGATTCTACCAGAATCTAGAGAAATTCTATTGACTGTCACCAAGAGGTATGATCTTGAAAATAAGTAGACGTGTGAAAGGAGGTAATTATAATTATGGTGTATAACATAATTATAAATGCATCACACATGTGAACTTGTAACCTTGATTAACCTAAACTCATACCTAGTACCTATCTCTAAACAATACCACTATAACTTTTAATTAAATCTCGGGATGAGATTTCTGTAAGGGGTGGAGACTATAACAACCCAAGAATTTTCATCAAATGCAAAACCTATTTTACTATTATCACAATTGTACGGGGAAATTTTTTGCTTTATTACATTACTTGTATTGTCAATATCTCAGTATGTCATGTAACTTGCATAACTAAAGTAGACGAGCTCACGCAACCTATCTATGACCATCCTATCTTCATATATGTCAAGCAAACATCATAACATGTCAATTCAATAACATCATATCCCTTTTACAAGGTACATTATTCCTATAATGTACTATTCATAACGTTATATCTAAACGGGCTTTAAACTATTATCGTATACCTCTAAACCCTAATTCCATAAAAGATTAATATATAAAGTAAATGTACAAGCTACTAAAGCATATGTACAAGTATCATAACATCTCATATGAATATACATTCTATCCAAAGAAAGGTACAAGTCCTTAAAAGCTCAATATACAAGTCATTAAGCATGATCTCTAAAATAGCCATTTTACCTCTGTTTTCATTCCAATTTCTTCACCACAACTTGTGTACAATATAACACCTCGTGTTTTAGGTCATTGTATGACATTATTTAATCCACTAATTATTTTTAGGGTTTTACGCGTTTACTTTTAAATCATAATCGTTA
>BQNB010052990.1:3328-34252 GCA_026074375.1 Tanacetum coccineum
TAAACACTAATCAAGCAAAGAGAATAAGCGAATAAGCAATATTAAACTAAAACTAAGCAATTTAAACTGAATCTTAGAGAAAAGAAAAAACTTACTTTATCCTTTAGCTAAACAAAAGGAACCAATAAAGGCAGCTACAAGCTCTCTAGCTTATGAATAAGCTAGAGTATAAGTCCTTGGGATCTCTTCCAATTTAAGATCCCCTTCCAAAAGCTTAGATACAATAAGATCCATATGAGATTAAACTGATTTAAGGTTTAGATAAGATTAATATCAAATTCAAACAGCTCTATTTCAGCTTATAGACTGAAAGAGCTTAAAATGAGCTTATTAGCTTATGAAACAACTTAGCTTGTTAAGAGAACTTAAAAGAGAGCTTAGAAAACGAGATTTAAAACATTAAAAACTGAATTTCATTAACTGGAAAAGCTGATTACATTACTTGAAAGAGGAAAAATTACATTTAAGAAATAAAATACGAATTACTAAAAATTACATAAAAACTTGATTAAAAAGAAGACTAAAGAAAATTGGATCCCCTCTTGTGTGTGTGAGAATGAGGCCTATTTATAGTGCCCAGCTGAAGCTTCTAGGACCTCTTGCCTTGCTCACCAAACTTTTAATCCTGGCCAATCAATTCTTCAATCATTTGATCTATATTGTGGGATGTTGGATCATTTTGTGGACACCTGAGGATTGCCAGGCTGGCATTCTTTGATGTGACGTTTGTGTTAGTTTTGTGAGTGAGTTTAGCACAAAACCCATCACAATTTGTGCTTCTTTCTGATTAGTGGCCATTTGAGCTTGGGCGTAGATAAGTATCACCTTGATTCGATAATTTGGACCCTCATTTGTGCTTGAGCTTCCTTGAATTGACCAACGCACCCTTTAATTTTGATTTGCCCCTTGATTTTACCATGGGGTGAAATGAAGAAGACGGATGAACAGTAAAAGGGGTTCCCGCTCCTTTTTTCGACAGTTAAAACTGTTGTAGTTTGGGAAGTTTGTTTTGGAAGTTGGCATATTTGGCCCTTATCTTTCTTTTCTCTCTTTCAAGTTATAAATAACTTTCAAGAAATGCAAGATTGGCCCTTGTAGAAGAAAATTGGCTAAGGCTTTGGATCTTTGGCTTCTCTTTGAACTCTTCTGATTCTCGTGTCCGGGCTTGCTTGCTTTTGATTGTTTTCTTGTGATTTTTGACTTATCCGTACCTGCACACACAAAACACAAATACAAGCATATTTTTGCTATTTTTGGTCTGTTTTGGGTTTAATTGGGTTATTTTTATGTATAAATAGATATGTGTATTTTACACCTATCAGCTCTGATTCGTAATTACTAGTAGAACACTTCAATCCTGCAGGAGACAACATAGGTGTGTTAGAATTTGATGTTGTAGATGACTCTACCTGTTTAATGTTGCTTGAGGATGTGAGAGGTTCAGCAAACCTAACTTTCTTGACCTTGTTTTTGGGAGTGACGGCAACCCTTTTTTCTATAATTAGTTTAATCGCATTAGGGCATGTATCTCGAACATATACAAGTAACTCCTGAATTCGTTGGGCATGCTTATAGGCAAAGTCTAACTCTTTATCTAAAGGTTGTTATGCTTTAGCTTGTTTGACTGTTCCCCGAAGAATATCAGCTTGTTCCTGAGTGTACTTAAGGTAATCTATGTGAGCTTCCCTATTTTGCAATAACCTAGGAGCCAAAGGTTCTAAGTCTAGCTTGAACATTCCTGGAACAATAGTGTAGGCAGATGGTGTTTGTGCAACAATATCAACAATTTCTTTTCCTTTTAATTTTTGTAAATCGATTTTCAATGATGTTATCACAAAAACCTTATCTTGAATTTAAGCTTTTAAATCCTCATTTTCAGCAGATTTTAAGTTCAGTTATTAAATTAAGGAGGATGCCTATGTTCTTTAGTACGAACACATGTCTTTTTGATTGAGTCAAACTGCTCTTTAAAAACTTGTTTCACATGATTAATTTCATTACAAAGACGCTCGTTTTCCGAAAGCAATTTTGCCACACTATTTTCCAGTTCCACATTTTTGGTCTCAATTTCACAATAATCATAATTCACATTCTCTTCCTTGGACTTTTCTCTCATTGATTTTATAATTTCCTTCAACTTACAAATGGTAGTGTCTTTATCTTGTAGCTGAGCTTTCAAATCATTATTTTCAAAAAAATCTGGAATTTCAAGAGCATTTTGATTATCACAAGATTCATGTTTTTGAAAAATTTCTTGATTAAGTTTTATTGACAATTCAAGAGAAATACAATGTTTTTCAAGTTGTGAGTAACTTTTCAAAAGATCATTATGTGCATTTTGTGATTTCAAAAGAAAAAAAAAAAACTCGGGCCTCAAGATTGAAAACAACTTGTATAACAGATTCATTTCTCCTTTTATCCAATTCACAGATTTCACCATCAAAGGACATAGAATTCATCACAAGTTAAAAGAACATCTGAGACATGAATTTTTTGGAAGAGTCGATTCATTTTCCAAAATTAATTCTTTCTTAGCAATTTCTAAACATTCTTTGTCAACTGAAGACTATTGAACAGCAACGTCCATTTGGTCAAAAACTGTCTGTACTTCCATTATTTCATTTATAAGATCTCTATCAAACACATTGAAGATGGCTTTTAAAGATTTTAGAAATGCAATAATTTCATTGTTAAAACAGATTTTGTAGTTCAACCCAATTCTCCTTTTAACGAGCATCAGGGTGTAGTCCTTATTCTTCACCACATTGCCAATCTGGCAAAGTGAAATTTATAAGCTTTTTAAGGCTTACATTCGCCATGTTATCTTAGGAAGGCTTCATTAGAGCTTCTATTTTAATAGGGGTAATGCATTCAGAGGTTGACTGGGTAGGATTGACACATACGCAACAAGAAAAAGCTTGGTTCAGCCGACAATTTTGTTGTGGAGTAAAAACGTTTTCACCAAAAAAATCAAATAGTCTGATTTATTTTTTCATATTCAATGGTTTTATGAGAATATGTTTTGTTTAATTGCCTTTGGATCCTTTTCTTTTTCAGACTTTTTGATCGACTTCTTCTTTTTTTTAAACCAATGTTTCCATTCATCAATCACATGCATTGAACATGTTTAATCAAAAAAATAACACTACCATCTATACAAGTTGGTTTAATCGCTGAGCTTTCTTAAGAATTTAAAACGGATTTTGATACCTAGAGTTGTTTGTGAATATTATCATGAAAGCTTGTGCTTAGTTATACATGTGAACTATTTGAGCAGATTGACCCACTTTAAAAATAATATTATCAAGTTCCTTTATCTTCTTTTCCAAATCAATTTCATTTTCCATATATTTATTTTCCTTTTCTTTGGATTCATTTTTGAAAACAGTGAATGTTTGCAATAAACATTCCTTTTCTTTGATTTGTTTAGAAAGATTTGCTCAACGGTGATGTCTATTTGTTACATTCTGTGCAAGCTTCTCTTTAATCATATCATCTATTTGAGAATCAATCATTTTTTTCCCCCACCCACGATGCTCTATATCCAAAATTTAGACATTGTTCAAAAGTTTTGACTCGTTCTTTATATCTCTCTAGGCTCAACGGTTACTGATTCACTATTTTGTTCCTTATTAGCCTTTTCCTAATTATTTACATGATTAATCATTTGTTCTGACATTTGTTCTATCACAGATAAGATCATTGAATCTTGTTGTACCTGCAAATTAGTATCTTGAACATTTTCCTGTTGTGTTTCTTGCAAATATTGAGAGTACAGAATGATATTGCTATCACTATGTATCTCATTATCTGTAAAATCCACTGCTAGTGTTTGTTCAAAATCCTGCATTGCATGCACACTTTGATTTTCCATATCATTAAGATAGGTTTCAGAATGAGGTACCTCTGAGATAACGTCAGAACCATAGATGGAAATATTGGCCATAAGAACCGCTTTTGCATTCTAGATATCATCATAATCAGAATCATAAGTATCAAGATCCTCAGTCTAAAAAGCAGCATTGTTTAGAATGATTGTCTGAACAGCTTGACCGTCTGGAACCCCTGGATCTGCAAGAAATGCGAGTTGCTCTTCATCCAAAATTTGTCCAGCTTCTTGAGCTTCAGCTAACATTGCTTTTTCCTTATACCATGCTGCATTCCTTGGTCGCTTAGGCTGAGTGCATTGCCTAGCCATATGTCCTTCACCTTGACAGTTGTAGCATTTAACAACCCTTGCTTGTCCACTTGCATTGTTTCCCCCAGAACTCGTAGCATTACTCTTATAACCAGTACTTGAATAACCTTGCCCTTGTCTCCCCTGAACTTGTTGCACTATGACCCTGCCATCTTGAATAGTGGCTTGGTTTCTTGGATTCGATGAAGTTCTAAGTTTATTGTTGGTTAAGGGGAACCTTAAGGAAGCTATAGCCGTTAGAAAAGCCATTGCCTTGTTGAGATAAGCAATTGGATCATCTCCTGGAGAGAATCTGGACAGCAAACCTAGGACCACAAAGAGGAGACTTACGTTCTCAGTTGTGTAGTAACTTAAGGTTGTGATAAGCAATTTGTGGAACATTGTGGTTTGATGATTCATTTGAGATGATGTAGATATGATGGTGGGAATGGGATGAATGATTGAATATGAGGTTGTGATAGATTAAGTGATGATAGTAATGTGGTGTGGGATGAATTGATCCATTTGAGATGGTGAAAACTATTGTGAAGCTGAGGGATTGTTGTATAAAGACTGATAAGTGTTGAAGTGAGGTAGTGTCATCTGCTGATTTGCAACAAATGCAAGTGGATCTTGATTGCGTTCACGCAGGACGACGGACTTCATTTGCATGGAGTTTGTGTTGTTCAAGATATGCATGAAGCTGATTGTTAGGAAGACAAAAATCCTAGAAAGTTATCGGCACTCCATAGATAATATCGTTAGCTCGTTTAAGTATTATTTGGAAAAACCTTAATAGGCCAAGTTAGAAAAGGACCATGGAAATCCTTGTTAAAGCCTATCCATGGTTGGCCATATTGAGGTATTTATACACCTCTCCATGCCTTGGAGAGGTGGTTGGTTGTTCATTATTTCACACACTTAATGTATTTTTCTCTTATGTTTTCTTTCTCTCTCTAAATGTTCATCCAACCACTCTCTCTCTCTAAAACTACCTCTCTTTCCCTAATCAAGTATGTTGTTAGATATTCTTCAATTGGTATCAAGAGCCATGGAGTGGTGTGTTTAGTTTTTGTGTTTTACTTTTGATTCGTGGTGTTTTCTTGCAAAAAACGTATCTTTTTCTTGTTTTTTTCTTTGTTTTGAAGCTTCTCCTTACACTAAAAGATCATTTACATAGGTAAAGTTGATCTAATATCCTTGGATATAGTGTATTTTCCCCACAATTACCGTTGACTTTTCGGGTCTCTTAGAATCATTGAAAAATATCACTTTTTTGTCATTCTTTGTGTTCAAAAATTTATAAAGAACAAAATCTTGATTTAAAATTTTTCGGCTTAAAAACTTTAAAGTTTCCATTTTTCTTGTTCCTATAAGTTTAGTAACACTAGCTGTACAAGAATTTTTGCATAAAACTTAAAATGTGGGCTTTTTGTTTTAAAATTTTGGGTTTCGGCTAGTGGCAACCGATACTACTACTTTACAGTTTAAACCGATCTACTGGTTTTGAGTGGCAACTGAACTACAACTTTCCAGTTTAAACTGAACTACTAGTGCTTAGTGGCAACCGAACTACTACTTTCCAGTTTAAACCGATCTACTGGTTCTTAGTGGCAACCGAACTACTACTTTCTAGTTGAAACCGAACTACTGGTTTTTAGTGGCAACCGAACTACTAATTTTTTAGTTAAAACCGAACTACTAACTTTTAGTTGAAACCGATCTACTAAAGTTTAGTTCGAACCGATCTACTAATTCTGTTTGTTACCTCTCTCCCCCTTTTAATCAAACGGTCATATTGAAACCGATCTACCTCATTTGTTGTTACGATCTACTAAGTTTTCAAAATTTACTCAGTTTATTTCTACCTTGACTGGTAAAATCCATGAAACATTTGACTTGTTTTCCCGATTTTGTCAAGAATTGTAAAATCCCGTGTAGTTTCAAGAATTAAAACACTTAAAAGACAACTTAATTAAACACAATTTCTTTCTACCACCGTTCGATCAAACAAGTAATCTTTTAACATACAAATTCTCAATGACGACTCTTGTGCAAAAGCGATTCTTTGGGTGCTTGACAATCGTCACTTCCCCTATGTTGGAAAAGGATATGGCGATTATTGAAAAAGCAGAATAGAATGGGAGCTATACTGTGAATAGAAAATATGGATGGAATGATCTTGATTACGTTGAAAATGGTTCCACTTATTCTAGCTACAATTAAGGAAAATGGTGTGACTAGACCAATAAAATACTCTGAATTAACTTATGCAGATGCAATTCAAGCTGACTGTGATATCAAGGCTACAAATATCATTCTCCAAGGATTACCACCAGAGGTCTATGCACTTGTTAGCAATCATTGAATTGCCAAGGAACTTTGGGAAAGAATTTAACTTCTCATGCAAGTAACTTCATTGACGAAATAGGAAAGAGAGTGTAAACTATATGATGAATTCGATAACTTTTGCTTATAAGAAGGGGGAAACACTACGTGATTTCTACTTAAGATTTTCACTGCTACTCAATGACATGAACATCTACAATGTGAAACTGGAACAATTTGAAGTAAACGCCAAGTTTTTGAATACTCTTCCTCCTGAGTGGAGCAAATTTGTGACAGATGTCAAATTAGTTCGGGACTTGCACACAATTAATATTGATCAGCTTCATGCTTACTTGGGACAACACGCATTTCATGCAAATGAAGTTTGTTTAATGCATGAACGCAACTCAGATCCGCTTTCTTTGGTTACAACCCATCAAATGACACGGTCTCCTTATCAAACTCATCAACACTCATGCCAAAACTCTCAATTTCAACCACATGCTTTACTATATCAGTCTCCACAGTTTGGATCAACTTATCAGTCTCAACAATACTCAACCAAACAATCATCAACACCTCTTTTAATCACTTATCCATCCAATGATTGTCAATCATCAATTCACCACAATGTTTATTCTCCATCATCATCCATCCCTCACGTGGAATATGCTCCCTCAGTTAACCAACAACCTGAATTTCCCCAATCAGACTCGGGTCTAATTGTTCCAGTGTTCAAGCAAGGTAACGATCCCATAGATGCCATCAACCATATGATGTCATTCTTATCAGCTGTTGTCACATCTCGCTATCCTACTACCAATAACCAGCTGGGGAATTCACCAAACCCTAGGAAACAAGCTATCATTAATGATGGAAGAGTGACTTTACAACCAGTATAAGGGAGGCAAAATTCTTTTGCTACGGGGTAACCCACTAGGACCTATACTCCAGCAGCAAGTGGGAAGAAATTTCTGGGAAAACAAAGGGACTGTTATTTGTTACAACTGCAAATGGGAAGGACTACATGTCCAACAGTGCATAACCTAAAAAGGAAACGGGATAGTTGTTTCTTGGTTTAAGGGATAAAGTGTTGTGTATAAGCTCAAGCAAATGGTTATATTCTACATGAAGAAAAGTTAGCATTTTTGGCTACCAGATCTTGGGATTGCAGAAGGTCAAGCCCACAGACAGTCAATTACCCACAATGCCCCGCTTATCATGCCGCATGATTTGGAATGCATATGACTCTGATTGTGTGGAAACTCTCACTACCGAAGTTTCCTCTCATGGCGAATTTATCTATTATGGTTTGAATGCTTCTCGCTGAGGTATCAATCCTGTTATAATGTGGATAACAACTTGATAATCATGTGTGATGGCAATGACGTTCTTCTGAATAGTGAGTTTGTAGTGTGTGAATCATTCAGGACTGAATAATACCAGTGATAGCAATATCATTCCGTCATTCTGTATGTGAAAAATAATCACAACAGGCAGCAGATTCTGAATTTTTAATTCATTTGCACAACAAGATGCATTGATATTATCTGTGATTGAACAACTGAAAACCCAAGTAATTAATTGCACCAAGATAAATCTGGACAATAAAAGTGTCAATGATACTTTAACTGCTGATCTTGAGAGATATAAAGAACAAGTTAAAGTTTTGAAAGAAGGACAAAATATATGTTTAAAGAGTAAAGATAAACGTTCAAATTCATGTGAACAGTCTGTCGAGATTAATCATCTTAAACAAACTCTTTTTGAACATTTTAAAGAAAAAGAATCATTAATGCAAACAATTACTCTTCTCAAAAATGATTTTAAGAAAGAAGAATCTAGAAACATTGATAGAGAAATTGCTTTAGAAAAAGAATATCAAAACAGCTAGATAATATTAGTTTATGAAAGAGAACAATCAGTACAAAAATGTTCTTATATTGACAAAACCACATTTTTCTATGACCATCCACTAAACAAGCTTTAGGTTTCAAAAATCTTTCTGTTCTGAAGAAGCCTCTAGCAGTTGGAACCAAAGCTTTATGCTGGTAATGTCATTAAGAACACTAGTGCTATTGTGATTCTTGACACTAAAGAGACCCTTATGCTTGCTGAAGAGAGTCATTCAAAAATGCTTTTGAAACAACAGGATCCAATGGGTTTTTTTTAGAAAAGAAAGTTAATACTACACCAGTTGATTATGCTGCTCTTTAACCAACTTTCTTAGATTTGAAAAACGATTAGTTCTACAAACTTAAACTATATGCTGATCAAGCCTTTTGGTATCAGAATCTATGAATTCTTCAGTTTCTTGTCCTTCTTGTAGACCCACCAAAGTCGAGGTTCCAAAAGAACTTCCTAAAGTCAGCATGGTAAATACAAGTTTGAAGAAACTTAAACACCATCTTGCTGGCTTTGACGTGGTTGTCAAAGAAAGAACCACGACCACAGCCATCACTGAGGGCTCGTGGGGGTTTAAACATACAAAAGCTTGTTTTAGGGATGAAATTATTCCATTTGTAAAAGCACTAAAGGACATATTCAATACATTCGATCAATATTTAATTGATGAACTTACTGAAGTCCAAAACGTCTTTCATCAAATGGAACAGGCTGTGGAACAACATATTTTGGAGTCCAAAACGTTTGAAGTTAAAATGAATCAAGTTTTAAATGAAAACGAACGACTCTTGGAACAAGTCATTAGCAAAGATATAGTGAACATTATTGTGAATTCTTCTGTGGATAATGCTTCTGTGAATATGCATGAATGTAAACAGTGTCTCAAACTTAAGACTAAGCTTATCAACAAAAAGGATTTCATTGAAAAAGAGACTTACGATAAACTATTCAGAAGGTTATAAAAACTCTGAAAAACATTGCATATCTTAGAAGTTGTATACTCAAACTTAATCAGGTAAAATTTTCAAAGTGATAATTTTGTTTTCAATCAATGTGCTCAGATCTTGATCATTATTTTGAATTAAATGAATTGAAAGTCAGTCACAAGAGAAAGAGCACATTCATATGAATTTGAAGGAGAGATTAAATCTGTAAGTGGAAATTATGAAGGGAATAAGGATCATAGAAGGACATAGAAGAGATTGAAACAATAAATATTGAATTGGATCATAAGGTGTCAAAGCTTATTGCTGAGAATAAACATTTGAACAGACCTATTAAGCAACTTTAAGGACTCAATCAAACAAACACGCACTCGATCAATAGAACAATGTATGCTTTAATTAATCAAGTCAATCAAAAGTCTTGTGGAAATTTTATTGATTTAAATGCAGTCTTCAGGAAAAAAGTTGTGGTCAATACAGCTCTCAAAAATGAATTAAGGAAATTTAGGGAAAGATTTAGACTGATAATGTTGACACCAAAAAACACCATTGCTTCTATAATGCTTAAGAATTGGATGTGAAACCAATAGGCCCCTAAATTATTTAAACAATAGGCAACTCACTCTTACTATCTTATGCACACTCAGGACATGATGTGATTCTTAGGGATTAGTTGAAACAAGGTAAATCACCAAAATCCTAAAATAATCCTTAGACTCTGCTTGTACGTATTACCAACGAATTCAGGAGTTGCTTATAATCATCAGATAAACCTGCCCTAGCATCAACAATTCTTTGTGACAATAATTTAGTGGTGTGACCCCTAAAGAACAAGGACAAAAGAGTTAAGATTCACAAAGACCGTAACATCCTAGGAACACAAAACACCAAAAAATCAGCTTCTCTTCAAACCTAGTTTCTAACAAACCTATGTTGTCTTCTACAAGAGTTAAAAACAGTCTACTAGTGCTAGCGGATCACAGCCTTCAGGCAATACAAAGAAAGATAAGATTCAGCAAACACCAAGTAGTACTCAGAAGAATAAAGTAGAAGCCCACTCTAGGACAGTTAAATCTAGTTTGAAAAATAAGAATTGTGTTATGGAACCTAATGGAACTGCAAATGTGCAGCATTCCAAGCTTAATGCGAATTCTAAATTTCTATGTGTTAAGTGTAATGGTTACATGCTTTCTGATAATCATGATTTGTGTGTTCTTGATTTTATCAATGATGTGAATGCTCGTGCTAAATCTAAATCTGTTAAGAAAAGTTCAAAGAGAAAAGTTTGGAAACCAACAGGAAAGGTGTTCACAAATATTGGATACACTTGGAGACCTACTGGTCGGACCTTCACTATAGTAGGAAATGCGTGCCCTTTAACTAGGATTACCACAACTGCTGAAATGCCCCTTAGGAAACAATGCGTCTAGAAATGATCACAAAAGCTTGTAATAACATTGATTTACTCAAGGAAACCTAGGAAATCTAAAACTAATGTTCCTGTTAGCAAACCTAAGATTATTAAATCTATATCTGCTAACAACAAGGAACCCAATAAATCTTGGGGATCCATAGTTTCCGATGTTCCATATACCTCTCTTGATGAATAGAGCAGGTTGTACACTATTGTTCTTCTTGGTATTTGACTCCGGCTGCATTGTGCTCCAAGCATATGACCGGATATAGTCTCAGTCACCAATTTCGTCAAATAAATTTTTGTGGTTACAGTAAAATTCAGAAATGATCACGTGGCAAAGATATTGGATATGGTGATTATCAGATTGGGAATGTTACGATCTCAAGGGTTTACTACGTGGAAGGACTTGGACACAACTTATTCTCCGTTGGGTAATTATGTTATTCGAAACTTCAAGTTGCTTTTCGTCAACACACCTGCTTCATTCGCAATCTAGAATATGTTGATCTATTGACTGGATCTCGAGGAAACAATCTGTTTACACTGTCTCTTGGAGATATGATGGCGTCCTCTCCTATATGTCTCTTGTCAAAGGCTTTCTCAAGATAAGTATGGCTATGACATCGACATTTATCTCATCTGAACTTTGATACAATCAACCATTTAGCTAGACACGGTCTTGTTTGAGGTCTCCCTAAGCTAAAATTTGAAAAGGACCATCTATAATCTGTGTGTGAAATGGGCAAAAGCAAGAAGAAACCCTACAAACCTAAATCTGAAGACACCAACCAAGAAAAACTTTATCTTTTGCACATGGATCTTTGTGGTCCCAATGTGTGTCGTTGTGTTAAATGGAAAGACGTACCATCCTTGTCATTGTCGATGATTACTCACGGTTTACATGGGTAAAGTGCTTAAGATCAAAAGATGAAGCTCCAGATTTCATAATCAAGTTTCTCAAGATGATCCAAGTACGGCTTAAAGTACCTGTCTGACGAATCAGAATAGATAATGGAATTGAATTTGTTAATCAAACTTTGCGTGAATATTATGAGAAGGTTGGCATCTCTCATGAAACATTCGTTGCTCGCTCTCCACAGCAAAATGGTGTCTTCGAAAGACGTAATCGTACGCTAATTGAAGCTGCCTGCACAATGTTGATCTATACAAAAACTCCGTTATTCTTATGGGCAGAAGCAGTTGCTACCGCATGTTATACCCAAAATCGTTCCATCATACGTCTTCGTCACGACAAAACACCATATGAGCTTTTACATGACATACTTCTTGACTTATCATTTTTCCATGTATTTGGTGCACTTTGTTATCTAACAAATGATAGCGAGAACTTGGGAAAGTTACAACCGAAAGCTAATATTGGTATTTTCATTGGCTATGCACCCACAAAGAAAGCATTTTGAATTTACAACCGACGTACCAAACGAATCATTGAAACAATTCATGTAGATTTTGATGAGCTGACAGCAATGGCTTCTGAACACAGCAGTTCAGGACCCGCACTTCATGAACTGACTCCTGCAACAATCAGTTCAAGACTCGTGCCAAAACCTCCTCCTTCAACATCACCACCTACAGGAACTGATTGGGATCTTTTGTTTCAACCACTGTTTGATGAATTACTAACTCCTCCACCTAGTGTTGATATTCCAGCCCCTGAAGTCATTGCTCTAATTGCTGAAGTAGTAACTCCAGAACCCGATGTTATAACCCGGAACCACTTTTACTTCACCATTGATAAGAAAAATAGATAAGAAGAAAATGATAAGAAATTTTAGAGAGAGAAAGTAGAGAGAAAATAAGATATGGTTGATTTCTTATAAAATAAGAGAAAATACAAATGAGACCAACACCCTCTCCACACTTAGAGAGATGTATTTATACTTACACCATGAGGCTTAAATGCATATAGGCTTTCTATGGGTCGGGATCGGGATTACTTGGGCTTTAGCCTATAACACGTGACCGATTAGATTACATAAACGAGCCCGTTTACCCTTTATAGCCTATTACAACATTACATAAATAAAGACCGAAACCTAATATTCATAATGAACGAACTTCATTGTTCGACTCAATATTTTGAGGCTAACAATCTCCCCCGAAGTGAGTTCATTATGACACTCCTTCATGAGATCAAATGAGATTGCTTTTGTCGTTAAGCTCTTGTGATCTTGGTCTCTGTTATTGTTGTAGGCTTGTTCCTTCATGTTGTGTGATCTTTGATCTTGAGCCTTAGTCATTATCTTTCGACTTTGTCTTTTGTTTCGAGATCTCTAAATATTTATCCTTCAGTCTTGATCGTCTTTGCCACCTTACGATCTTGTGTCTTGAACGACATGCTCATACTTTGCATCTTCTTGAAAGCTCTCTAATAATCTCCCCCGAAGCTTGATTTCTGAGGAGTTATCTTTAATATCAGAGTATGCGAAAGTCTTTGTCTTTAATACTTAAGCTTTCTTGATACTTGAATCTTGATGCTTATAGTGTCTTTGTGTTTGAGCTGAGCATGTGGTAGTCATAGACTCTATAGAAGTGGTGTTCTCATCTCCATTTTTATGAATTCCTGAAATAAAACAGTCAGCAATAAAGCTTGTGACGGGAATATGGCTTTGTCATTCGCCCAGATTTGGTTGGATTAACCTTTGGTTCCGTGAGGACCAACCTGTGATCAGGTAGATTCAATTTAGAAGAATCTCCTTGACAGGATTTCCAGCTTTAAGCGTAAGATCCTCCAACACAGATGTATTAGATTCACCATGCTAGCTTGTTCTCAATATCGGAACGTCTCAAAGCAGACAACACAATATGAGTGAATCGGTTAGTTACTATCTTACCGATTGAGTCGTCAATTCATTTACTGGAACAAGTTTGATTCACATAGAATCGCACCATCGTTTCTTTCCAGTTGACACAAGTTTGATTCATATAGAATCGCACAAGTCACCTACCAAGAGCTTGTTTGATGTTGGCTCAAGCAGGATTTCCATCTTCACTGTGAATACTTAAGTATCACTCGGATGTTCTGGCAAAATCACAAGGATAATTCGTAGGACTCATGTTAACAGCTTGTGAACTTATTGGTGTTCAACAAGTGTTTGTAATGGAATGTGTCCTAATGAGATTTATTTTATTGATCTCTTGGCTCTAGACTCGATTAGTGCGTTTTGGTTTTAGTACTCGGAGGCTGGAGCAGACTGCCACCTATTCAATATCAACTAACTCGGAGTGAGAAAGTCAATAGAAGTCGTGTGTATCTCCATGAAAAATGAGACAAGTTTTTGTTGAGAGAAACTCGAATGGCTGGGAAGGGTTATGCATTGCATCACTGGGTCCATGATGTCATTCTTTAATATCAGAATTCATCTTTGTGAAAACTGATAGATTATGTATTGACTCGGTTTCTGCCTAAATGTTTGTGGAGGGCTGCTTTCTTTTCACCCTTTATCCATACATTTCTTTTTAATTCTTCAACCCCTTCAATGCTTACCAAGACGTCATTACTAACACCTTGTTGTGATTGTTCCAGTGTTAGCTCAATATTAGTCGGCATTATTCGTTGTCTCATTTCATATCCAATCATACCTAGGACTAACTATTTCTAGCTATGATTGTCCTTAGTCTGATCCTCCGTGTTCTGGTTGGATCATAGGAACTTAATACCTACCTAACCTAACTACCTTATGACTTTAGAATCGTCGTGAGTTAAGATGTTGTTGGGTATGAGATCGAACCATAAAACCTTTTCTGAAGAGTATCAAGCGCTTTGAGTCGATTAGATCACTTATTATTTTCAAGATCACATTTTAAATACATTTCTCCCTTTATTTTAAATACTAATTCACTTAGTTTTTGAAATACTTTGTGATTAAAATTTGTCATGAAAATTCTGTGGGAAAACTTTTATTCTTAGAATGAATTATATGGAACATTAACTTGCTCCCCCTCGATTTTACATATGTTTGACACCAAAAAACATGATACCAAGTTGTAAAATGAATATAAAATTGAGGGTTAGCATTGTTGAGCACACAATTTTGAAAGATTATGAATTGTCATAGAAGAATTCTTGAAAAATTGTGCTCAACCACTAAATAATCTTATAACATACAATCTATTGAGTAGTCATCATCATTACTGAGTTGTTATTAAGAAATTTTTGATAATGTTTTGAATACATAAGAATTGTCATGAGATGATGTATCTAAAATCATTAAAACTTTGTTTTTTGAAAAACTCCCCCTCAAACATTGACTCATTTTTAAAATGACCCCAATTGTAGAAGAATTGTATTGTAAATCTTTATGAGGGATGGAGTGTTGAACACACAATTTTGAAAGATTATGAATTGTCATTGAGAAATTCTTGAAAAATTATGTTCAACATTTTGAAAAACATCATGTTAGAAGACTTCTCTTCTAACGCTAAAGATAAGCGCACTTATGCGTGCACTCTCCTTTTTCGTTCGAGTCTGAGTTGCAATCTGAGAGCAATTACAAGTCATTGAGAAAAATAGAAATGACATGTTTTGAAAGTATTTGAAAACTCCTATTCGAACTTCATTTACACGCCCGTGTCGATATTAATCAACATTTCTAGGTACGTAAATGTTATCGATTACAAGAGACATGTCGAGAAGAATATCTTTGTAAAACATTTTTTGATTTTGTATTTTTCTTTTTTGAAATTTTATATTTTTATAATTTTCTTTTCTCAAAAATATTTACATGTTGACCTCAGCATTGTTATGTGATGCTGGAATAGTAATTCCAACTCTTGTTGTGATGTAGCTGTCTCGTCTGCTGGAGGAACAACTTTTGGAACCAGCTTTGACTGGACGGTTCATTGATGTGGTCGTGAATTCCGAGTTCTGAACTGTTATGATCAGAAGTCATTGCTTTTTCATCATATCAAAATTCCTTAAAGCCCTGGTTTCTAAGATATCATTCTTTTCAGTAACCAAGAGGCTCTTTTTCTTCTCTTTGTGTTGGGATGGTATGAGTTATCTGTGTGATGTCAAAAAGCTTTTCCAAGTCAATCCTTGACCTTGCTTGTTATTGTTTCATCTCAACCATTGAATGGGTTTCGGGTTGAGTGAATGAACTGGAAAGGGGGGTCTAAGGGTTGGGCGTTGAGTGGGGAAATGAGGGATAGCTGTAGAGGGTACTTGGGAGGTGGTTTGGGAAGAAAAACCGTGGGGAATGGTGGTTCGAGGTTTTGGCGGGTACGGGGGATGTACAGTTTTATGGTTGCAGAGTTTAAAAGATATGTTTGGAAGAGATGCAATACTAGCCCCTCTTCTTTTCTTCTCTTTTCATTTCTTTTAAAGCCCAAGTTTAGTTATAACAAGTTTTAGAAAGTGCCCTGAATGGCCCTACCGTTTTATAAAACAGGAAATAAAGAAGGTTTAAGGTAATTGCATAATCGGTCCTGCGTTTTATAACTAAAAGAATAAAAGGGATTTTTGGACAATTGCAATTTTAGCCCTTGTGTTTTATTTCTTTTGTTTTCTTTATAAAACAACTTTCAAAACTTGGCATTTTTGGCCCTTGAGTTTTATAAAAAGAGTATTGTGGGCTTGGGTTTGTATTGGGCCCACTGGGTTTGGGTTTGGGCCCAATAAGGTTTAGGGTTGGTTATTGGGCTTTTTCAAGCCCAATAAGGTTATGAAGTGGGTTTTGTGTGTACAATGGCTGAGATTGGCTGTAACTGGGCAGGGATTGGGCTTCAAAGTCTTCACGTCTTTGTCAATGACACAATATGGGCGGTTATGGGGGGTTGTTGTAATTGAATGAGGGCCCATTTGGTCTTCACATTCTTCCATAGATATACTATATGGGCTTTCCGGCCATTCAGAGGGAATAGATTGCATTCAATAGTATTTCAGTTCCGGCTCCGGTTTGATGTGATTCTTCAGAGTATTGACTCTGACTTTGGCTTTTTTGGACTGTGGCCTGGATTTTGACACAGTCTTTTCCTTTCCATGAATCAGTTTTGTCATTTTGGATTGGTTTTTTTTTTTGATGATATCCACTTCTGACAATACAATGCAAAACCAAACATATATTTGGCAGTTTTTGTCTCGTTTTTGGTCAATTTTAAGCTCGATTTAGAGGTAAAAGTTTTGTTTAATTTGGAACTTATTCTAATCCCAAATAAGGTACTTGTGTGTCCTCACGCTATGTTTGAAGTAAACATGTACGCTGTTTCACCATTTCTGAATTTACACCTAACTAAACTAATATTTTTGGATTTTCTCATTTTTAACAAGTTTGACTTTTTTATTTATTAATACGGGGTCATAGTATGAGAAGCGTCCGTAGAGTGAATCTAACGGATGTCCTTAAGGTAATTTCATCGTCCTGATTTTTCACAAGTTCCAAGCTAAGCAATTATACAAGATATTGTCGATAATAAGTTTAGGGATGTTAAACCCTCATTACTTATGATGTGAATTTTCAACTCCCAACATGGTTTTTACGATTTGAATGCGTGTACTCATTTTAATTTAAACATAGATCTACTTATTTTCTTAGTCATTAATTCAAGACATCATGACTCAAAGCAACTACTTATTAAGACTTCGTAACTTGATTTCCGAGATTTAGAACCTTTCTGAAACATATTCAAATTCATAATCATACGTTCTTATAATGCTAAGGAATGCTGTTGCTTAGTTTGAAACCCTACCTCGTGGTTACGGAGCAGATATCACAACCAAAGACCGTTGTTCTTAGTTTGATATCACACCCGTTGCTTGCGTTGTGGGAAAATCACATAACTACTATTCCTAATATGGCTAAGGATTGGTGTCTTAGTTTGAACCCTCACCTAGACCTTTCTTCTAAGTGAGATATCACGACACACCAAATCTCTAGAAGCAAAGACGTCTTAGTTTGAACCCCCACCTCGTTGCTAGCGGGGTGGGATATCACGACACATCTTTAATTGCTCCATCATATCCAACTGCATGCTTCATTGGCAAAATTTCTATATTCATGCATTTTTGCTTTTACTTTTCATAATGATTCTTTGCATTATCTTTTAAATTACTACCAATAATCTCGCTTTGAAACTCAAGCTAACATATTTGAAGACTTTTTCTGAAAACATGTTTGACTTAGTTGAATTTAAATTGAGTAACGTATGATTATGTGGATTAGAAATTCACGGGAGAGATAACCATAAGTTACTTGTATAAGTTTTTTAGAAGAATATTGATTATGGCTCACAATATAAGATTTAACTCTATCATTTCTCGTTCTTCACATTATTAAAATTCAAAGCAATTGAATTGTGAATGCTTGGCCTAAAGGATAACATATCTAGGGATCAACACGCACGATGAGTCAAAAATATTCTATTTCTACCCAAAGAAAAGCAAATATGTGACAAAACACTATTTATATTTTTGAAAATTTTCAATTTTTTCATTTTTTTGGTATTTTGGTGGAAAAACGGGTTGTCGTGGTAACATTGGCTGCAGGAAACAATCTAATCGAAGAAACCCACCAAACTAGACTAACTTCGTCTCGATGTTTTGAAGGGTACTACTTTAATACTAAGGCCATTTATGGTTTGCCAAAGATTAAATCGTTAGTCGTTAAGATTAGGATATCGGTTTCCCATAATGAAGTGAGGATGTGAAAATCTTGATGAATGACAAAAATGAGAGTCTTCTCAATCCGGGCAATCCTGGTCAATTAAACAATAACAACAACAGGAAAACAGGTAATGGAAAAGACCAAGCTATCTTACATAAACAACAACACTTATTACTCAACTAGGATAGCCTGGGGTGCCTCCCCAGAAGCGCATGTTTTGGGTCCGCGATGCTTGACCATCAACAAGGATATATGATCCTTGAGGAAAACAAGTGGAAATTTAAAATCATCATCGGACTTTCATTAAGTGACTACGATAAGTATTGAATTTCACTGAAAGTTCCACTCCGATGAGTACATCCGGCTAGAAGAATGATACTTTTGAAATGCAGGGATCAAATTACTGGTGTCTTAATCCCCACTGGAGAGAAGATAAGGCGGAATACGGAGAAGCAAGAAATTGGGTGAATGTTCCATACAAACATAAGCATGAAAAACTTCATAGTGGGTATGATATCTTGATGAGGTTGGGATGGGTGGAGTAAAACATTAGGCAAATGAACTCTTTGGTTCTGTTGTTTGGAAAATATTTTTCCCACACTCATCATGGTGAAATTGCCCGCTCGGGCTCATCTTAAAGATACAATCATTCTCTTGGTTGAAACTATGATTTGAGCGAGTTCATCCGGCGACTCTCATGAAAATCATTCCTATTGGAAGGATGATATGAATGATCGAAAGATCAAAGATGAACGAATATATGACGAAAATAGAGAATCGAATAATTAGTGGTTTTTATTTTTAACTGGGGGTTTTCACTACTAGATTCTTCAATGTGATCGTTTGAGAAACGCTTCATAATCTGGAAGAGATAAATCTGAAAGAGTAGTGTGGGACCTTGACACTACTAGGATCTTCCAAATTAAGCTGAAAGTTTCCACTTCGAAAGATTATCAAAGGTGTTAGTCTCCTCCAAGAAAAGATTAGGAAATGTGGAGGTAGACTTGATCACAACATCGGAAGACGGAGCGGGATTATCTTTTAATGCTTCGATGTTAGCAACAAGACGATTGAATTCACAATTTTTCACGATGGGTATCGTCTGTGATTAAAAGAATGTCATCCTAATCATTCCAATTTGGTATATCAATCTCATCACCTTCGAGCTAACGGGCTCGAAATTGGGAGGTGATGCATAAACATAATCGAAATCGTTACTAGAGAAGGAAATCTTCATCCGTCGAAGTAGAATCAACGTTAGTATCAAGAAAATCCTCAGATTGATCATTTTGATTGTTCAAGTGGCGGAGATATTGTCATGAAAACGGCACATCACACACTTTGGAAACACCTGCGGACTCTCTTGGGATTGGGTTAAGGTATTTCAACACTAGACTTTATGATTCGTCTGATTCCGTTGCCGGAATTGTGTCAAGATGTCATCCCCATATTTTAGAGAAGTTTGCGATCCTCGCGCTTGATAAAACGGGTGTGATTGCAATGGTATATTTACTCGTCATCATCATCATCACAGTAGACGAGGAGGGCGATTGCCAAGCCAGAGTATTGATGTAATCAGATACGCTCGTCAATTATGATCGTTCACATCTTGAAAAAGTTTGACTATGCAATTTCTGGCACTTCCTCGATTGAGCGTGCTTAACTTCCCAAAAAGTTGTCCCAAGCTTGCAATAGAACCTTAGGCATTTTCCCAAAAAGATACGATTAAACTTTTTGAGTAAGCTTTCAATCGATTTCTTTAGGTCCTCTTGGGCTATGCAACCGCTTCCATGCTCTTTGGTTGAGGAGTGTTGATTGACCGGAAAATTGCGGGGTTTGAAAGATTGGTCAAAACGAAACGAATGAGAGTTTGAACACTCGGTTGCATTCAATAGTGCATGAGGACCCTTACAATTGTCACAGCAAAAGATTTTGTGTTGAAGATTATGCAAATCTTGCGGGGAAGTGAATTCAAGGCTGTAATACCGTCTGGTAGATAAACAGCTTTTAGGTTGCTACAGCAGTGACATATTGAGGAATCGTTGCCCGCAAAATTACACACAAGATTTGCTTAGAGTGTGTGGGTGGTGAGTGGGAAACTTTGGAGATTGATCAAAAGAGTACGGAGTTGAAAAAATCCGATTTGATTTCCATTTCCATAAGTTACAACTAAGACAAACTCCATCTATGAGACGCACAACCGCACTGTTGCACGTGCATGTATAAACAATAAGTTTTATTAGTCGTGTCTACCACCTACACATTCTAAACAGAGATAAGACTCCATCAGAATTAAAACAATAAGAGGACAAGAAAAGAATTAAAACGGTTAGAGGAAAAAGAACGAATATTTTTTTTGTTTTCGGATATTATTAAACAACATAATTCACATTTGGAAAAAATCAGATAGAGAACTTAAACCAAATAATCGATCTTACTCTCTGGTAGCTCTCAAAATAGAAAAACGACAGGTGAGCGGAGGGTAGGAATAGCGCGAAGCTAATTTCTCCTATGGTAGTTGTTCATAGGAACAACCTCCTTATACCCACTTTATAGGTTTGTAATCAGATTGAGGTGAGCCCGTATATGTAAGTGTCAAGGAAGGGAAGTTTTAAATCTTTAGTTCGATTGGAATCTTCAGTAGTTCCACCGGATACTTCATTATGATATTATCTAGTGGAGAATATCTATATTTGGTATTTTAACCTAATTTGTGAATTTTATTTTGTTTTTGGGACAATTTTTTTTTTTTTTTTGATTTTTTAATTTTTATATGATATGTACTAATAAAAAGCAAAAGAAAAAAATTTTAGTGTTTTTTTTTTTTTTTTTTTTTATTTATTTTGATATACTTAATAATAAGACAAGTTCAGTTCAAAGTCGGATAATAATCGTAGCAATGACCTCCCCGGCAGCGGCGCCAAATTGATTCTGATTATAGTACGTATTATATATAACAAAAAAATCAATGCAAGTTTACAACAAATGCTTAACCAAGGCAAAAGGTCTAAATATACACAAAAGAGATTAAATATATAAGCAATCAATTATAAAAAGATTAAGGAAGAGATATTCCAGGGTCGTATGTCCCAACGGAGGATCTGCAATTGAAATTATCTGGTATTGATGAGAAATTGAATGATGAAAGAATATATGATGGGAAACATTATATAATTACAATTAACATTAATTAAATAAAACTTAATTTATTCTAAGGGGAAAACAGATTATAGGAAATGGGGATCTTAAAAACGACGGAACATAATTATTTTATCATGGATAGATCATTAAATACGTGGGAAGATAATTAATTATTGGGGAATCTAAAATTAAATTCTAAATTAAATACGGGGAACAGAATCAGGCTATTCGGGGAAACCTAATACTAAAAGTTAAGAAATATAAATGCTAAATTAAATTATAAAATCAAATTAAATTCTAATTAATTAATTTGAAAAATAAGAAAACTAGAAACCTAAAACGGAGGTCGTTTGAATGTAAAACGAAAAGAAACGGTAAAACGCACCCGGTAAAAACGGGTCTAAGACTGAATTTTATAAAAAATAAAGCCTATACTAAATTTTATATTTTTCCTAGACACTAAATGACAAAAGAAAATTTTATAAAAAAGAAAAATATTTTTTTATTAAATTTAGATTTTTTATGAATTTTTAAAGATTTATAACTAATTAAAAACTAAGTTAATAGAAAAAGACAAAATATAAATGTTCTAAATATTCTGAAAAAATTAAAATTAAATAAGAAAAGTTAACAATTCTAAAAATATAAAAATGCCCAAATTTTACTGAAAAAAGTAAAAGTAATTAAATAAGTAAATCTAAACCTAATTTAATTATTAAATTAAATAAAACTAATAAAGTTAACTATAGGGACTAACAGTAGAAAAGGACACAGGACAATCGGGGTAACAGGATAACTAACCACAGGGACTAACAGAGGTAACTACAAAAGAAGAAATTACACAAATGGTCCCTGAAGTGGACCGATATGAAGGTAGGTCAACAGCTTATCTATCAAAAAGCTCTACAATAAGGACTTGTTAAGGGTCACAAGGGGAGTATCTTTTGTAAAAGCGCTTATGCTTTCTACTCAGTAAATAAGCTAGAAAAGTGAGCTTTTTGGACTGCAAGCTTAAATTAAGTTATAGCTTATTTGCTTTTTCTTTGAGGTTTAAGCTAACAAAATAAGCTAAAACTATAGGAATAAGTTACTAAGGCAAGGGAGTCCTAATAAAGCTATGTTTACCTAAAATAAGCCCTAAGATAACTGGTTCTTAATTTGCTTTCTAACAGTTTTATATAAAAGACAGAAATAGGGTAATTTTAGCATTAATTAAGCTATATTACTAAACTATCTAAGACAAATAAGCTGCTAAGCCTAGAAGCTATACCTACAAACTATTATAATAAGCAATAAAAACATGTTTTAGCTTTAATATTAAATAAGTAGAAAAGATGGGGCTAATAATTGGTGCTCAGCACCCTAGGGGAGGTCAACTGGAATGAAGGGTCCTTTTTTGGCTTATCCAATAAGCTCTCTAGGGCTTTTTACCCAAATCCAAACCCAAACAGATGAAAAGGGTCCATTTTTGAGCTTATTTCCAAAATTTAAGATATTTTGATGAACTTAAACCTGTGATTTTTGGTGTTGAATAGGTTATTTCTAAAAGATTTCTACACTTGGAATAATTAGATTATTGGGTATATTGTTTTCGACAGAACAAAGGCGGCATTTCTTTGGCTAGTAACAATAAATAAGCATAAGAAAGATGTGTTAAGCTGTTTTTAAACTGCTTATGTGGTTAGCTCAATTTGTCGTGGTAAATTTTTGACAGTAATAATGGGTTCTCACAAACTGATTTTAACTAAACTTGTGATTAATTTGGCCTAATAAGCCCACACACTCAGCCCAAAAGTGGCTGAGTGTGTTTGACCTCTTACCATTCCCAATATTACACAATTTTAACAGACTATGCCAAACACCCCGTTAATTATATAAAACACGGTTTTTATTTGTATTTTAATGATGGGAAGGCTGAGAAAAGGTGTTCACTAGTTAGTATTAAAAACTTTAAACACATTTTTATATAAAATAGAAGGAGTTCGAGCTATTTGAGCTTGAAATTTCGACAATGGTCCACTTGCAATTTTTGACAGTAAAACTTTAAACTTTTCATTTATTTTTAAGAAGTTTACTATATTAAACTATTGGAAATAGGATCAGAATTATTAAAATTGCTACAAAGGACTTAATAAAATTTACCTAAAATAAAAACAGGGTTTGGTTGCTCGCTTGGGACTTCTCTCTTTTATAGAGGTCTTTTCTTCTCTGTAGTGTTGGGATGAGTTATCTGTGTGAGTGTGCAAAGCTTTTCCAAGTCTTAATCCTAGACTTCGCTTTGTTCTTGTCTTCATCTCAACCATTGATGGGTTTCGGGTTGAGTGAAATGAACTGGAAAGGGGGTATAAGGGTTGGGGTTGAGTGGGGATAGGTGTAGAGGGTACTTGGGAGGTGGTTTGGGAAGAAAAACCGTGGGGAATGGTGGTTCGAGGTTTTGGCGGGTACGGAGGATGTACAGTTTTATGGTTGCAGAGTTTAAAAGATATGTTTGGAAGAGATGCAATACTAGCCCCTCTTCTTTTCTTCTCTTTTCATTTCTTTTAAAGCCCAAGTTTTTGTTTTAAATGTTTTTTGAAAGTGACAGAATAGCCCCTCCGTTTTATAAAAGAAATAAAGGAAAGGTTTAGGTAATTGCATAAATGTCCCTTGCGTTTCTTTAATAAAAGCATAAAGGGTTTTTGGAAAATTGCAATTTTAGCCCTGGTGTTTATTTCTTTTTGTTTTCTTTAGAAAAAACTCTTTCAATAACTTGGCATTGCTGGCCCCTTTTACTTTATTGTTTTCCTTTTAATTATAAAACAAAGTTTTTTAAAATTTACATTTTTGGTCCTTGAGTTTTATAAAAAGAGTATTGTGGGCTTGGGTTTGTATTGGGCCCACTGGGTTTGGGTTTGGGCCCAATAAGGTTTAGGGTTGGTTATTGGGCTTTTTCAAGCCCAATAAGGTTATGAAGTGGGTTTTGTGTGTACAATGGCTGAGATTGGCTGTAACTGGGTAGGATTGGGCCTTCAAAGTCTGCACAGTCTTTGTTTCAATTGCACACAAAGGGCTGTTGTAATTGATTGTGGGCCATTTGGTCTTAACAGTCTTCATAGATATACTATTGGGCTTTCCCGGCCATCAGATGGTAAAGAATTGAATTCAATTGTATTCTTAGTTTCAGGCTCCGATTTGACTGCTGATTCTTCAGTATTGCTCTGACTTTGGCGTTTATGGACTTTGCCTTGATTTTGCACAGTCTTTTCCATTCCATGTCATTTTTGTCATTTTGGCACTTGGTCTTTCTTCATTTTGATGATATCCACTTATGACAATACAAATGCCAAAACAAACATAATATTTGGCAGTTTTTGTCTCGGGTTTTTTTTGGTCATTTAAGACTCGATTTTAGAAGGTAAAATGGATATGTGTAATTTGGCACTTATCAATCCCCCAAACTAAGGATTGTGTGACCTCACGCAAAGTTAAGAAGTTAACCTTAGTAAGCCCTGTTTTCACATTTCTGTATTTTACACTAATACATCTAATATTTTCGGATTTCTCATTTTTAAAAAGTTTGACTTTCTTTATTATTTATTAATGGGATCATAGAATGAGAGCGTACGGAGAGTGATTAAGGATGTCCTTACGGATAATTTCATCGTCTCGATTTTTCACAAGTTCAAGCTAATGCAATTAACAAGATCAATTGTCGATTTATGTTTAGATGTTAAGCCCATATTTTTTTTTTTTTTTTTTTTTACTTAAGACTTGTGAAATTTTCAACTCCCTACATGGATATCACGATTGAATGCGTGTACTCATTTATTTAACCATAGATCAATTATTGTCATAGTCATTATTCAAAATGAATCATGACTCAAGAAACATACTTATTAAGTCATTAGTAAAATTGATTTTCAAGGATTTAGACTTTCTGCAACACATATGAATAATCATAATCATATGTTCTTAAAGCTTAGGAATGCGTTGCTTAGTGAAAACCTACCTGTGGTTAACGGAGCAGGATATCACAACCAATGACCGGTGTTATTAGTTTGAAAACCCACCCCGTTGCTAACGTAGTGGGAAATCACATCAACACCTTATTCCTAATATGGCTAAGGATAGGTGTCTTAGTTTGAACCCTCACCTTGACCTTTATTCTAAGTGGATATCACGAAACAAACAAATCTCTAGAAGCAAAGACGTCTTAGTTTGAACCACCCACCTCGTTGCTAGCGGGGTGGGTATCACGGACACATATTTTATTTGCTCCATAATATAAAACTGCATGCTTCAATTGGCAATTTCAATTATTCATGCATTTTTGCATTTACATTTCATTCATGCTTCATTTGGCATTTTCTTTTAAATACTACAAATCTCGCTTTGAAACTCAAGCTACAAATTTGAAGCTTTTCTGAAAACATCGGATTGACTTAGTTGAATTAATTGAGTACGTTATGATTAATGGATTAGAAATTAACGGGAGAGAAAACCATTGTTATTGTATAACGTTTTTGGAAGACATCTTTGCTTGGCACACAAACTTATATTTAACTGCTATCATTTCTCGTTCTTCAATTATTAAAAATTCAAAGCAATAGAATTCGTGCAAAAGCTTGGCTCTAACCACGCCCCCGATCAGAGTCAAAAATATTCTTATTTCTACCCAATAGAAAAGCATAACTGTGACAAACATTATTGATATTTTTGAAAATTTTCATTTTTTTTTCATTTTTTTGGTATTTTGGTGGTAAAAACCGGGTTTACGTGAGTTTCAATTGATGCTGGAACACAACATCAAAATCGAAGTTACCCCCAAACTAGAAACTAAAAACATCGTCCTCGATGTTTTGAAGGGTACTACATTAATCCTAAGGCCATTTTGAGGTATGCCAAAAGATAAAACGTTTGTCGGCTAAGATTAGGAATCTCGGTTTCCCAAATGAAGTGAGGATGTGAAACTCTTGATGAATGACAAAACTGAGAGTTCTTCACAATCGGGCTATCCTGGACAATAACATTAACAACAACATAGGAAACACGGGGTAATGGAAAAGACAAGCTATCTTCAAAACAACAACATTATTACAATAGGAATATGCATGGGGGCCTCCCACGAAGCGACTTGTTTAGGTCGCGATCTTGAACCATCACAAGGATTTATGGATCCTTGAGGAAAAAAGGTTGGGAAATTAAAATATCATCGGACTTTCATTCATGTGGACTACGATAAGTATTTGAATTTCATGAATAGTTCCAACTCCGATGAGGTACATCCGGCCTAGAAGATGATACTTTTGAAATGCCGGGATCAAATATGGTGTCTTCATCCCCACAGGAGAGCAGATAATGCGGAATACCGGTTAAGCAGAAATTGGCGAGAAGAATCATACCAAACAAAAGCGTAAAAATTTCACTAGTGGGTATGAAATCTTGCTGCAGGATGGGATGGGTGGGTAAAACATTAGGCACATGAACTCTGGGAAGGGTTGTGGATTGTTCATACGTCAATGATGTCGACTTCAATATCAGAATTCATCTTTGTGAAAACTAATAGATTATGTATTGACCCGGTTTCTGCCTAAGGTGTAGGCAAGGGCTTCTTTGTTTTCACCCTTTATCCATACATTTCTTTTTCATTCTTCAACCCCTTCAATGCTTACCAAGACATCATTACTAACACCTTGTTGTGATTGTTCCAGTGTTAACTCAATCTTAGTCGGCATTATTCCCTTAAACTCATTCATCTCCAATCATACCTAAGGACTGCTATTTCTAACTATGGGATGTCCTTGGGTAGATCCCTCCGGTTCTGGTTGGATCATAGGACTAATGTTAAAACATAACCACCTTTGAATTCAGAATAGTCGTGCAATTAGATTTTGTTGGGTATTAAGATCATAACATAAAACTTTTTTGAAGAGTAACAAGCTTGTTTTCCTCAGCATTAACATTTGTTGGAGTTGTTGGTTCTGTTGAAGATGGATTATTCGTTGTAGGTGGTGTGTCATGTTGTTTAGAGTTGTCGATGGGAGAAGAAGACTTGTTGACACTTGAAGTACCTGCATTAAAGAATTCATCCTACAAAGGACCAAATAGAAAATCCAACTCTTGTTGTGTCGGAGCTGTTGCATCCGCTGAAGGAGAAACATTTTGTAGTTGGGGGACGGGGCCAGAGTTGTCACAGTCTGACGCTAGAGGCGGCAAAACAGGCGGGCTGGGCGGGCACGGGCACCGGGCAAAACGGGCACGGGCTAAAACGGGCGCGGGCTAAACGGGCATGGGCTAAAACGGGCACGGGCTAAAACGGGAACGGGCCAAAACGGGCACAGGCTAAAACGGGCACTCATGGGATAAATGGGCTACTTGACATTTTTGTACGTTTACGGACATTTTCTTACATTTTTTTACGTTCTTGTCCATTTTATACGTCTTCGTCTGTTTTTTTACGTGTTCGCCCGTTTTTTTACGTTTTCGTCTGGTTTTTTACGTTTTCGTCTTTTTTTACGCTTTCGAACGTTTTTTACGTTCTTTTACGATTTCATCTGGTATTTTACATTTCCGCCCTTTTTTTATGTTATCGCCCGTTTTTTACGTATTCGCCCGTTTTTTACGTTTTCGTCCGGTTTTTTACGTTTCTTCTGTTTATTTACGTTTTCGTCCGTTTTCTTACGATTTCGTCCGTTTTTTTACGTTTTCGTCCGTTTTCTTACGATTCGTCCATTGTTTTATGTTTTCGTCCGTTTTTTAAAATTTTCGCTCGTTTTTTTTATGATTTCGTCTTGTTTTTTATGTTCTCGTCCGTATTTTTACGTTTTCGTCCGTATTTTTACGTTTTCACCAGTTTTTTTACGTTTTCGTCCGTTTTCTTACGTTTTCGTCCGTTTTCTTTCGTTTTCGTCTGGTTTTTACGTATTCGACCGTTTTTTACATATCCGTCTGTTATTTACGTTTTCATCCAATTTTTTACGTATTCGACCGTTTTTTACATATCCGTCTGTTATTTACGCTTTCATCCAATTTTTTACGTTTTCATTTGTTTTATTACGTTTTCGTACGCTTTTTACGTTTCGTCCGTTTTCTTACGACTTTTTACGTTTTCGTCCTTTTTTTACGTTTTCGTCCATTTTTTATGTTTTAGTACGCTTTTTTACGTTTTCGTCCGTTTTTTCGTTTACCTCCGTTTGTTACGTTTTCGTCCATTTTTTTACGTTTTCTCAAGTTTTTTTTACGTGCAGAAACGGACGAAAACGTAGAATAACGGGCGAAACCGTAAAAACGGGCGAAACCGTAATAAACCAGACGAAAACGTAAAAAACCAGACGAAATCGTAAAAGAACGTACGAAAGCGTAAAAAACAGACGAAAACGCAAAAAAGCGGACGAAAAGATAAAAAAACAAAACGTAACCGTAACAAAACGTAAAAAACCAGAGGAGATTTTAAAAAAACGTACGAAAGCGTAAAAAACGGACGAAAACGTAAAAAACAGACGAAAACGTAAAAAACTAGACGAAAACGTAAGAAACCGAGCGAAAACGAAAAAAACAAGCGAAAACGTAAAAACTGACGAAAACGTAAAAAAACCAGACGAAATCGTAAAAAAAACGGACGAAGTCGTAAAAAACGTACGAAAACATAAAAAACGAGCTAAAACGCTAAAAACAAACGAAAACGTACGAAAGCGTAAGAAACCGGACGAAAACGTAAAAAGCGGCCGAAAACGTAAAAAAACGTGTGAAAACGTAAAAAACGGGCGAAAAAGTAAAAAAAGACGAAAACGTAAAAAAAACGAAAACATAAAAAAAAGACGAAAACGTAAAAAACAGACGAAAACGTAAAAAACCAGACAAAATCGTAAAAAACGGACCAAAACGTAAAAAAGCTTACGAAAACGTAAAAAACCAGCGAAAACGTAAAAAAACAGACGAAAACGTACGAAAGCGTAAGAAACCGGACGAAAACGTAAAAGAATGGGTGATAACGTAAAAAAACAGTCGCAAGCATCAAAAAACAGACGAAAACATAAAAACCCAGAAGAAATCGTAAAAAATTAGACGAAAATGTAAAAACGTGCGAAAACGTAAAAAAAGGTGCGAAAACGTAAAAAGACGTGCGAAAACATAAAAAACTGAGCGAAAACATAAAAAAACAGATGAAATCCTTAAAAAACGGATGAAAACGTTAAAAAGTAGAGGAAACGTTCGAAAACATGAAAAAACAGGACAAAAAAGAAAAATAATAAGAAATCATAGAAGAAAGAAAGAAAAAGAAACGGGACCAAAAAGGTTTGGCCGTTTGGGCAAAATTCGTCCTCTTATTTATCATTTCCGCCCATTTAGCTCATTCATATTTCTCTCTCCGCCCGTAAGAGCCCATAACAAAATAAGGGTGGGGCAAAAAACGCCCATAACTTTTAAAAAAGTGTCAAAAAACGTCCAAAAGTTGCTATTTGGGCAACTTTTGCCACCTCTATCTGACGCCTTTTGTCGTTGAGGAACGAAGCCTGAAGAGTCATTAGCAACAAACGTCTCAGTCATCTCTTTGATCTCATCAAATATGAGATGTATGGATTCAACTATCAATCGGGTTCTCTTGTTTTTAACATGATATTCCTTAGACTTAGTGGAGTATCTCACCAGAATACACGGATCCCCTTTTTCTTTCATCTTATCCAGATTTTCACCATCTCTGGTTATGTAACAAGTGCAACAAAAAATGTGAAGGTGTTTAATTGAAGGTTTCCTGTCATTGATGATGTGATATGTCGTTTTCTCATGTGTCGGGATAATGATAGATCTGTTTTGAGTATAGCATGCGGTTGCAATTGCTTCAGCCCAAAAGAATAAAGGAAGTTTAGAAGCTGAAAGCATCGTTCGAGCAGCCTCAACTAGAGTATGGTTTCGTCTTTCGACAACACCGTTATGTTCAGGTGTTCGTTGAGTGGTAGTTTGATGCTTAATTCCTTCTTCTTTGAAGAATGCATGGAGTGTCTTGTTTAAGCACTCTGTGCCTCTGTCAGTACGAACAGAAATTACTGGGGCTTCAAGATTTCATTGAATCATTGTGTGGAATTCTTTTAGAATTGCTGGTGTTTCATCCTTTGATCTTATAAATAGAGTCCAAGCATATCTGGAGTAGTCGTCTACAATTACCAGAATATATTTCTTCCCATTTATGCTAGCAATCCGCATTAGACCACATAAGTCCATATGAATCAAATTTAGCCGTCCTTTCAAACTTGGAACAGCCTTTGTCATGAATGAACTTCTTTTGGCTTTACTTACTTCACAAGAGGAACATAGTTGATCCTTGACATATTTCAGTTTTGGTAAACCAATCACGACATCCTTCTTTGAAAGCAGGTTGATGTAGTCGAAGTTAAGATGAGAAAGTCTTTGATG
>BQNB010052991.1:0-40230 GCA_026074375.1 Tanacetum coccineum
CTTTCTCAAACTCTTCATTTAAGCTCCAAAATGCATGCCTTTTAGCTAATCTTTACCAAGTACTTCATAATTATTGCAATTCTTAAATATAAACGATTAAGTAACAATTTTTTGCAATAATTATACAAAATGGGTAATTCAAAAGAAAGGCATAACATACATAACATACAAATTTTAAGGAAAAACATAACATAACATACAAATTTTAAGGAAAAACATAGTGCTTTCAATACATTACATAACATACAAATTTTAAGGAAAAACATAGTGCTTCCACTTGATGTCAGGTGTACTCAGAAGTTATCTTAATTTAATCAAAAATCATATTGTAATTAAACTTAAGATTTCAGCTCCTAGATGCATGATCCAATCCACACTTGGATTTTTTTTATCTTGTATACTTTATAAAGATTATTTTAAACTCATAACTTTTTGATTACACACCGTCTTCGCAAAAGGTAATCATAAAGAAAAGAGTTATAAACTTAATTGTCATATTACAAATATAGACTCATAACCCTTTTGATTACATATCGTCCTCGCAAGGTAATCATTAAGCAAAGAGTTATGATCCTTAATTCGCCATATAGCAGATTCAAGAAAACCTGTATGACAATTAGTTATTTTTATATAATTAATGCGTGTAGAAAAGAAATATTTAATCATAGTCAATTGCTTGAGTAAGATTAAAAATCTCTTGTCATCAGTCAGACATTAATATGTATACAATCTTGTCCACCTTTCAGTTTAACTGTTTAGTAAAAGATCAATCAAGCTCACAATATTGATTTGTCTTTTAACGACTGCATCTTATCATTCATATTTCTAAGATATTTATCAGATTCAAGATGTGATAATTCATCTTATTAGTTAACAGGTTTATTATGACATTCTAACTTATATTCCTCAACATTGATATAAAAATATCACTTCATTTATGAGGCATCCTTACGGATTTATGAATGAGAGTTACATTATACTTTGGTTCGACATTTTCATGCTTAACCTTAGTATGACATCAACAAGTGAATTCAGAAGGTTATGTATTTTGTTTTTGAATATTTTTAAGATTTATAGATACTCCCACTTACTTTTGTAAGAAGAGATACTTCTCTAAATACTAAGTATTTAAGCAACAATAAATTGTTCTTAATTGGGACAACAAAATACATTTTACAGTTCTCATCTCTAGCTTGTTAATAATATGCTTCATAAGATATTAACAAATTTCAGAAAGAAATCAAACAATATGATTATAGTTTGTCTTAACACATTAGACATACCATAATAACGTGGTATTCTATGAATATTGGAATTGTGAGACTCCATCAGAATTCCCTAGATAACTTAATTCTATTTGGATCAAATACTCACCAATTAGGTCGAGCCAAATTAAATACAAAGTATTTTAAAACCAAGTGCATGTTGTAACGTATATATCTTTGAATAGTACAATAACTCCATGTTCATGTGTTTCAAGAAAACATAACATGTCAAGTATACGTTATGAGTCTTTGAATAATTCAAGGACCTTATTGTTCATGTGTTAATCAAGAAGACATAACAATTTTACTACTTACTTTATGTTATGAGTCATTGATAAATTCAAGGACTTTATAATTATGTCTTAACAAGAACATAATTATTTTAACTAAAGTAATTATGAACGCAAACTCTTGAGTTCAATAGTAATTTCAAGTTAATTTTATACTTCATAATTATGATTATATAATTTAACCATACGTCTATTGACTAAAACATGTAGTCAAAATATTAAAGTAGCTTACTATTATATCTTGACATTTAATTGTAATAGGACAACAAACATATCTTGTGTGTTTAAGTCCTAGTAAAATGATTAGCTTCTTTACCTTGCGGTCAATAGAAACCAATAATCATATCGTTATATGTTGTTCCTTGCACACACTTAAGATTTCTTCCACTTGTGTACGAAACAACATTATTTAATACAATACGACACGCGCTTGAAAGTATAGACAATATGATAGTGTCATATATATTACAAGTAGATTTTGAATCATTTGAACCATAACGTTTTAAGTAAGGAATTGTGGATTATTATTCAATAGATACATTTTTCGTGAAAGCAAACATCGGAAAGGCAAACGTGTTATCTATAAAATATAAGGCAATTTCCTTAAACTACGGTCGTTCATATTCGGAAAGTAATGAATTATTTTAAAGCAAGAAGAAATAATAAGGGCAACTAACAAAGAGATAAATCTTGTAGCTCCCACTGAAATTGACAACATTAGATGAATGTATTTTTAGTAATAAAACACAAAACTCCCACTGGATTTGTCAACATTGTAAGTGTTACATCACTAGTAGATAACAAATAGCGATTTATTTACTTTCCTACTCTCTTAGAAAGCCAACAAGTAGCAATGTACTTAGGTATTGAACAGAGTATATGAATTTCTACTTATGTAGATGAGGGACTAGCCATTCATGCTTTCATTAACTTGAACATTTAGCATGGAATTCCTCCTTAATCGGTCTGCCTACCCACAAGGGTGTTTAGCACTATAAGGAATGGATTGAGTCCAAGAAAATATGCCTAGAAGACCTGCTAGTAATTTTCTTTACTCATTGCGGTTTAAACTCATACATCGTGACAAGTGCAAGATGTCATATTTTGGTAGCTATAGACAAAATGTACTCTATTTACACAAAATATTTTATCTTTCAAAGATTTCATAACCGAAAAAGGGTAATGAAAGATTTAAAGTGAGTTTAAATATAATTGAGGAAAAAATTCAATTATAACTCTATCTTATTCTTGTCAACCAATGAGAAGAGATAGGAGTAAGTCTCACTCTTCTTACCAGGAAAAGAGACTATGTTTGTCTTTTTAAGAAAATAAACTTTCGTTTACCTAATTAATAATGCAAAACACAATAAATCAAACAACAGAAAAGTTTCAATTTTAGTATTTTTGATAATTAAATTCTTAAAAGAATTAACTACCCAATTAATTACTAATAAGACTAAAATCCAACTTGACCTCCCACTTATTACCGGAGGTCTGACCAGCGAATAAAAAAATGGGGCAAGAGGTAAGCGACGAGCGTTAATTGCATTGTTAATGCAACTCTTTAATTATGAACACATGACTTTAGTAAATCAAATAGTATGTTATGTACAATGTTTTTGTACTCATCTTATGCCTCCGGGTCCGGGTCTGACCAGGTAACCCGATTTAAGTCAACCAAAAAAGAACTTGCAAAAATTGACCTGAGGTCTTACCAGAGAGAAAAAATTTGCCATGGGTTGGAATGAACCCGAGGTCTGACTAGAGAAGCCAAACCAAATGCACGTGTTCTTCTAAGCCCTGACCAAAGAGACCAAACCAAATGCACGTGTTATCGATTGGCTGGCATAGACTTAAAATTTTCACATAGGGGTATTCACATAAAAGTGTCAAAAGCGTGTACAAAGAGGCATGCAAACAACTTTGTAGCACTTATTTTAAAAACCTTTTATACGACATTGTAGTGATCATTTAGGTTCTCGGTAACTCCAATCGAACGCACAAAGAAGCGGAGAAACAGGTCAGCGCGAAGCTTATTAAAAACCTGAATTCTTTAGAAATGTTCTCCTTAAACTTCTCTTATAGTTTGTTTTAGTGGATAAGCCGTACTTCCCATAGATCCATAATGTCCAGTTTTTAAATCAAGAAAAACAGGTTTCACAATTTAATGTCTAGTTAATTTTCTCATAAATCAAGTTTTACACGAAACAAATAGCCGGTCACATTGAACATCTTGTTCAGGCGTGTAACTACTAGATCATTATTAACATCATCTTTCACTTTAAGTATTAGTCCGTAATTTATTTGTTTAGGCGTGTAACAAGGAATCAAGTAAACAAATAAGCAAATTAAACAGACTAAAACTAAAGATGACATTAGTAAACAAGTAACCATGTAAAATCCGAGTTCTCTTGCGAGTCTTCCCCAATTGGAGAACCATAAGACCCTCACTAGGTTTTCATCTATGTGGCTAGATCGCCTCATTCATCACAAGCAGTGATTGAGTGAGTCTTATGTCCGGAAAAAAGAAACAAACATCAGACTAAATATTTAAAAGATCTAGTTTTCAAAAATAAAAGATTTTATTACCATAAATAAAAATCAAGATCTTTTGGATATATAGTGTAATTTACTTTCCAAAAATAATCATAATAAAAAAGGAAATAAATCTACTAAATTAACAATTTAATTTTAATTCCTTTTTAACCTATATTAACAATTAATAATTTTTCAAGATCTAGATCTACTATATTTTATTAATTATGGCAAGGATTTATATAGTCTTTGTCATATTTGCAAGAAAACAATAAATAAAATATGAAACGCAGCAGATCAAGCATGTGAATTAAATCTAGGCATTTACAATTCAATACATGATGTAATTCTAGGAGTGTAACCCTAATGCCAAAACGAGTTGACTCGTGATGCCACTGTTGGGATTTAAGAACTAGTTAAACCATTAACTACGAGTACGCAACGGATTGGATCTAGTTTTAGCATATAGATTAACACATAATAAAAAGGGAAGCAAACTTACCTCTTGTTATTGATCCTGAAAACGAGTTAGTGGTTAAATTACCACATCTACGGTTGCTCACACAATCACGTCAAGCCAACACGCCAAGTTATCTAGCCTTGAATTCATGAATAAACACCACGTGTTAAACCGATTACCAAACACACCCTTGTGAGTTTTTGAGCTAATCGAACCTAGCAAAACCCCAATTAGGGTTTATATAAAAACCCTAATAACCAAAACCATAGATCCTAAAACCTTAAACCAAAGCCCTAGTATGGGTTTGTTGTTTCGCCGAGCTAGGAGAGAACCAACACACCACGTGTGGTATCGTCAAATTAGGAAGATGATAAAACCAGAAACCCTAAAAGAGTTTTAGGTTGCGATCGGTTAGGAATGAGCAAAATCCAAAAACCTTAAAAGGAGTTTTAGGGTTTCGGTTGAGATTTTGAGAGGAAGTGGGAGCACCGAAAATTCTAGGTGATTTTAGGGATTAAATGAATGATGAATGAGGTTTAGGGTGGGTGTATATATAGACTCTCAAACCTAATTCTTGTACAACAAGATTATTATAAATTCCATATTTATCCAAATCTTTTTCCCCCTTCCTTTTCTCCTCTCCTATAGCCGAACAAACACCCTTTTGGAACCTTCTATGGGATTCGGCCAACAAGGGGCTCCCATGTGGTTCGGATTTTGTCCAGTTTAGTCCATTGGTTTTATATTTAATATATCCGTTAAATTAGTTATACACGTAACGTAATTAACGACTATTCAAATATTTATTTCGTGAAGTAATAAAACGTATTCTTCGTGTATTAACGTGTGTGCCCCCAATAGGCTCACGTATTTCTAACCCCCCCACCCCCCCCACCCCCCAACCCCCCCCCCCCCCCCGCCCCCCCCCCCCCACCCCCCCCCCCCCCCACACCCCACCCCCCCCCCCCCCCCACCGCCCCCCCCCCCCCCTCCCCCACCCCCCCCCCCCCGACCCCCCGCCCCCCCCCGCCGCACACCCCGTTACCCCCCACCACACCCCCTCCCCCCCCCTCCACCCCCCACCCCCCCACCCTCCATCCGCCAGCCGCGCGCGCCCCCCCCCCCCCCCCCCCCCCCCCCCCCCCCCCCCCCCCCCCCCCCCCCCCCCCCCCCCCCCCCCCCCCCCCCCCCCCCCCCCCCCCCCCCCCCCCCCCCCCCCCCAAAACCCCCCCCCCCACCCCCCCTCCCCACCCCAACTTCCCCACCACCCCGCGCACGCCCCCACTCCCACCGCCACCGACCCCCACCCCAACATCCACCCCCTCCCACCTACAACCCCCCCCCCCCCACCTCCCCCACCACCAACCCCCCCCCCCCACCCCCCCCCCACCCACCCCCCCCCCCCCCCCGCGCGCCACCCCCCCCGACCCCCACCCCCCCCCCCCCCCCCACCCACCCACAGCCCCCCCGCCCCCCCCCCCCGCCCCCCCCCCACCCTCACGCCCGACCCACCAGCCCGCGGCCCACGCCAAAAAAACCCCCCCACACTCACACTACACTCACACCACACACACACCCCCCACCCCCCACCCCACTCCCTCCACCTCACACCCCCCCGCCCCCCCCCCCCCCCTCCCCCCCCCCCACACCACACACCACACACACCACACCCCCCCCCGCACCCCTCTCTCTCACACACATATCTCACGTATATTCTAACGTAGTCAAGAAAGCGAAAAGCCACTCAGGCGAGAGACGAGACGCCGAGCTGCGCCTTCCCTCCACTCGTCATCAGCTACCAGATCTGTGGTGCATAGAAAAAAGTGGAAGAGAGGTCCTTTTTCTTCCAGTATCCGAGTTCCAACTTGCGTTCTACTTGCCAATAAGACTTATCACCATCAAATACTCACTACACCACAAAAAATAGAGTACATCTTGCTCAAATTATTATTCCTTCATCAATCAAACCAAAAGAGAATCGTGTATGCGAATAGAGAGATATTTGTGAATAAAGACTTTTTAGGCTTAAATGAGTACACTTCGAGCCTTAACTAGAGTCAAGTGGTAGGGGTTGGCGATATACTGTAGAGATATACATTCCCTTCGTGGTATCAAACATATAAAACTTTGAGAAAACTAATTAAAAATGATACATCGCACACATTTGAAATGCTAATAATATCTCACAAATTGGTTATATATCCTTACTAAAACCAGTGAACAATTGTTTCAGACCCTGATTTGAAATAAGCTGTTTAACCTTTGACATGCGAGAGTAAGACAACCTGCCTTAATCTTTAAGAGTGTTTAAAACTTAGATGTTAGAGGTGGGAGAAAAATGGGTTTTCGTTATAGTCATTAGGTGTCACATTGCTTTATTCTATTTTATATTTTTTCCTTAAAATTCACATAAGGCTCACATACATTGCCAGACCACAAAAATAAATATGGAGAAGACCATTTTTTTGTGCTTGTTCTATTTTAACTAACAACAAGGGGAGGGAGAAGAGAGGTGATTGGAAAAACCATATTGAATTTACCATAGTCATTAAATTAATTGGGAAAAGTGTTATAATTACTAAAACTTTATTTGATAGTAACCGTCCTCTTCACCTTTACGTCTCCTGAGAATTATTCCATTCATATGAAAATAATACATTAAAAGCATACGCACTGAAGATCAAAACAAACGAGAATTCCTACATAAAATAAAATTAAACTATGATATTTTGATCAAATATTGTACAATGACATACTAGATCTATAAAAAACAGTCTTGGTAAACAATCCGAAATACTATAATCAAGTGTTAAAATGTACTCACTCCCACACAACAATGATATCTAAAAATCTAATAAAAGATGGAAAGTTACTTACAAAAATAAAACGAGCGTTAAATTGATGAGGATAATTACACTACATCGCCTAATTCTGATATAATTATACTGTCTTACATAATGCTGTATCCATGTATCCCCATGTCACCCGTTTACTTACTTATTTAATTACATCTTTAACTACTGCTAAAACTAATATATTTGTAGTGACCAATCTTTCTCGACTTCCTAACAGTCTCCCCTAGAGTCACATCCAATTACAAAAGACTTAAACATAGCATTCTACAATGCACTCAGTCTTGCACCAGTCTTAATTCTTTAATCATATATTTACTTATGTAGTGATCTTGGAACTTGTTCCTTCATGCTTTATAGACTTGTGATCTTGAGCCTTTATCACTTGATCTTTTACATCTTGAGATCTTTAATCTTTTATCATCACTTGATCATGCCTGTTAAACAAGATGAAGACTCCTTTTTTTTATATCCGAACCAAAAGAAAAAAAATCACCAAAACTAGATCAAGACGCGTTTGTTTTTTTTTGTGTATATTCGAACCTCAAGGAGAAACAAAATTCCAAACCCTAGATCACGTTTCGCCCTTCTCTTTTTTTTATATTCGAACCACAAAAAAATCACCACATCCTTGATTGCTAACGAGATGGTTTTAAGATATTAGATTATGCATAAACCATCTATGAATCAAGAATCAACACTAACAAAAAAAATCGAATGCCTCTTTTTTTTGTTAATTCCCGAAACCAAAAAGATAATAAAACACAAACCAAATCAAATCATCAATCTTGAAGGCTCTTGATACCAATTGTAGGTTCCATGATCATTCAATCATAATCTTTAACAATGATATGTAGAATCAAGAGATTAAATTAAACAAGGATTGATTGAAAAATTGAAAGATGTTTTTGGTGGCTAGATACAAAAATAAAACCCTAATGAATATTGACTAGCTAACCTAAAGATGAGAAAAACATAGAGTATTTATACTCTAAAGGGGATCGGCCTAGGAGGCCTTTGTGGGCTTTATCTGGGCTTTTTGCATCTTGGCCCGTTTACATCATTAAAACATTACAATTAATTAACTAACTAACGAGCTATGAAACGCCAATTTTCTTCAAGACCGAGCTTCACTTGTTAGACTGTGAAATTGTGTTTCTAACAATCTCCCCCTAAGTGAGGTCTTCGTAGCGTACATATTTGAATTCATAGCATATTAGCTCGCTGTCTTTGCGGTTCATCACTTGATATTCAGATGCTTCACCAGTAATCCAATCTTTAACGTTCGATCTTGATCTCTGATTTGCTTGAAGTATATGTGATCTTTTCTTGGTTTTGCCATATGCTGAACTTTAGTCTGACATGCTCATACTTGCTGTAATCATGAAAGCTTTTATGATCTTTCTTCTTCAATTCTTCAGATCTTTAATATTTTGAAGAAGACTTTGATTTCAGAGGTGCGGAAGCTTCATTTACTTAGCTTTCTTGATGTCTTCAAACCTTTGAGTATGAACAATATAGTTTTTAGCAAACTATCAGCTATCAACGGATTTGATATGTCTTTACCATGAGCCGTTTGCTATGGACTAGTCAATGCTTTGTTGCAATAACAAGGTGCAATGATAACCTTATAGTTTTTAGCAAACTATCAGCTAGGAACGGATTTGATATCTCTTTACCAGTAGCCGTTTGCTCTGGAGTAGTCAACTCTTTGTTTTAGAAACATGGTGAGTCGATTACCATACAGTACGAATACTGCACCTGTGATCAGATAGATTCAATAAAGAACCTTCTTGACAGGTTTTCCAGCTCAAAGCCTTTAAGTCCTCCAATACCGAAGTACCAGATTCCCGTATGCTTGCTGTTCTCTAAACCAGATGTCCGTAGACTTACACACTATGAGTATTTCTACTAATAGAATGGTAAAGAGTGAGTCAGTACAGTTACTATCTGCTGACTATACCGTATAATTCCTGTTCAGCGTTTTACTTCTTAATACAATTAAGTACCGTAGAAGGCATGTTGGCAAAACGTGATTTGAAAAACATTCGATGTGCTTGTGAAATTTATTTAGGACACAACGAAAGTTTAAATCAGAATGCTCTGATGATGTTTTGAAAGATATCTCGAAAGATATGAAGTGCCTCATGGCTCTCATCAAACTCATACAAGTATTTGTAAGATGAGTCATTCTCACTAGTGGATACTGTCCGAAGACAAGTATATGAGTATTCTACGAATACCCTGATGGTACAACATCTCATTCCTTCGCATTCTTTAAGATCACATTCCCAATCATGAAACAAAATATTCTTTGTGAATTATCAAGATACTTGTGTATAGCACAAAAGTTTTGGTATCTTGACATTGTTGAGTATATTAACACTTTTACTCCCCCTATACATGTGCATCGATATTCGAAAGATGTTTTGCACATGCAAAGATAGGACTTAGCATTTTGAATCAATCGAATCATTAGTTATCAGTTCATATTAGTTATCAGTTCATATTTTAAGTCACATTGTAATTTTAAAGATGTTGACACGTCAACAATAAACATGACATCTAGAACTTGAAAGTTTGTAGCAAAATATGAAACGAAAACAACTCAACGTATGATCATATAACATGATGAAAATATGTTAAAACCTGACTTTATTTACTTTGTTGAATCATATTATACCGAGTGGTCATGCACCAATTACATGGCATGGCTCTATGTTGAACGTGTCTTCAATCTAATTGAGACGCGCATATTTAGTTCATCTTGGTAAATTAAGAAAGATAAATTTCGTATATTCTCTTTTTTAATGATTAATTTTATATATACTCAAATCACAACTTTTGAATACAATGCTTTTAAAGCATTTTCAATGTAAATGTTTTGATTTTGAAAAAGATAAAAATAAAATTGCTCCAATTAAAAACGCGCCATCCATTTTAATAATATAATGGCACAACAAGTCCATGTAAAAGAATTTCTCTTTTTAAAATCCTACTAACCGAATAATAAACGAAAAGAAATGTGTTGCTTTTGAGTTCATGAGAAAATCTTTATAGTCAACCACCTATTCATAAGTTGTATACAGAAAAGCTATTTTTCTTTTCCTGTTTTTATAATAAACTAGCTTATAAACCCGTGATAAATCACGGGTGGCTTATAAATTTTTTGAAAAAAACATTATTTAAACAATAAAAGGTAATAAATGTTAGTGAAAAATAAAAAAAAGTGAAAATTCCTCGTCTAAAGAACAATCAATTATTGACCTGCAACTCGTTTTCATGTATCCATTAGGCCATTACACATTGACAACCATCTTATTATATTTGATTTTATCACACTAAATTTAGTATCACATCTAATAAACACACGAATTTAACAATTATAAGTTTAAATTTTGAAACTGATACATGTTATTATATCATGTTCTACGACATATTGACTTTGACTAATATGAGATCTTCAATTAAGAATACAACCAACATGAATGTTGTTTAAACGTTAACCCGTTAAAAGTATTATGAATACAATGATGAAGTAGTAACTAAAAGTATAAGTTAACATGGTTGAAATTTAAGGTAATTTTAATCGGATCAATTATAACAAATAAGAGTTTTCTCCATCATCATCACTACTCGTAAACAATATATAAAAGCCTCAAACATGTTCCTCAAAGGTATATTACATAGTTTGAGTAATACAATCATAAGCATAACTCAAGTTCATACCTTTTGAGTCTTGATTCTAACCTTCTTAATGTTCCAAACAAGGTCAATGAGCATACAATCAATTTGAGAGACGGGACTTATGGATTACGATTTATGTAATTGTGAAAAATGCAAAATGACAATTTAAGTGTGCTATATATTAGCCAAATATGTATAAATATAGAGTCAAAGGTTGTTATACTGTTGATGCAAAAGTTAGGCTGGATCTGATTTGGCCCGAATAGGTAGTTATTCGGACTGAGGAACCTTATTCTTGCACCAAGTGAATTTCGTTGAGGACTCCTGCACAAGGAATAAAGAACACGCGTTAACCTTATCGTGGGAGCGGATCCCACGATTAGCCTCCGGTGTGAGAGTAAGTATATGGCTTTTGGAGAGTAACTAAGTATATTAGAGTTTTTAGGTCATACCCCATTGGTGATGATTGTCGATCCATTTATAGGCCCCTTGCTCATTAGGGTTTTCTCATAATTCGGCCTAAGCCTTATCCGACAAAACCGGGATTTGACATTATCTTGACCTATTTAAACTAACAGGATATATCCCCTACTTAATTTAGGGTTATCCGTCCCTGAAATAGCGCATAAATCAGTTGCATGCAGAATAGAACCGTTGGAGACCGTGCCATGAAAGCCGCGTTCCGGACAGGTGTCCATAACCGCTACCGTGACACATTAGCGGGTCCGCGACCCGTGACCGTGACACAGGTTAAGCCCACAAAGTATGGGGTCGTGCCCGGTCCGTACTATACGTCATCATGTCCCCCCAGTCTAGTAGGCGTGGCCGTGGCCAAGAGGTCGTGGCTACTAGACTAAAGGTGAACAGAACGCGCCTTACGATAACCGTCACACGGACCGCCCGTCAAAAAGTAGGATACTATCGAAAAACCTGGATAACTGACAAAGGATGGGACGTGTGGACCCAGAGTTATTTGAACTTCCCCAAATCCCAACCTTTTAAAAAAAAGTAGGTGACACGCGTCAATCATCCAAATAGGCACGAATATTGAGGCTGCGGTATAAATAGGTCAAGCAATCACTGTTGAATCTTCCACAGTTATCGAATAATTCTGTCATTTTCGCACACACAGCCGCACAAGCTCTTAAATCCTCGGATTCTCGTTATCATAGGTTAGTACCCCACGCCTTTATAGCAAACTAGGAAAAAATGGGTAGGGACACCATACAACTCGAGGACGCTGTGTCAACCATATCTCAAGAGTATCTTTTAGAGTTTTCATCAGAATACTTCATACCGAAAAACTTGCACCCTGAGCTGCCTGGTCCCGTGGATCACATTGTTGATTTCCCAGAGGGCAAGATAGGCGTTTACACAAAAAAATTGAGTTTGCAAACTTTCGCATCCCCATCTCGCAATTTCTCTTCGACATCATCGGATACTACCAAATTCACCTTTCGCAACTATCAGTGATAAGTGCAGCGAAAGTTAGCCATTTCGAGATTAATTGTCGTGTACTAAATATAATTTCCATCGTGAACCTATTCCGTGTCTTCTACGTGCCGTCGTATAATTCAGGGTGGATGTCTTTTAGCAATAGACCAGGAAAAAATACCCCACAATGCTATACTAAACCACTCGATTCCTTAAAAAATTGGAACAACCGCTTCTTCTGGGTGGACGAAAAAGTGTTCCCTACCGTTGTGGCCTGGCGCATGACTGCTACAAAAGATGACAAGCCACAGGCCAATACTTACTCCATAGTGGATGTGGCGACACTTGACACACACCGTATCCCATTCCAAAAACAACCGGATGAGCTTTTATGTCTAGTGGGGTTAAGCCGGAATTTCTTCTTACATGACGACGAGTACCCCCACATTTCTAAATGACAACGACCAGGGTGGGTGTTGAATTATTTTTGCTTGTCTCCCACATATATAAACGTTCATATACGCTAACAGTTACCTATATGTTTTGCAGAAATGGATTTGTTCAATCTTATCAAAGCCCCAAACCCTACCAAGGTTAAGACCGAGACCCACCAATGAGCTGCTCATGAGGTGACACTGATGACAGCCACCGCGAGCCGCGTGATCCAAATAGAAGATGCGGCTGAGCTCTCCACATCTTCGGGTATACCCTCCACCGTGGAGAGGTCCCTGCTGGACTTTTCAAATAAGGATGCCCCCCTCCCCCCGCCAGTAACACAGGGTATTGACACTGGGGTTCATAGTTCGGCAGCGACGAAACAAGAGATCCTTGTGACAGATGATGCAGGGGCCACGGAAGCTACTGTGGAACCCAATCTAGAAAAAGAAATGATTTCCATGGGGCTGACCATTAGGAAGAGACGCCGACAGAGAGATGCGGGTGAGGAAGGGTCCAAAGCCCCAGCCAAGATGTTAAGGAAAGACCATGATGCCGCCCGTGCTGAGCACTGCACACGCGGGGGAAAATCGCTGGCGAGGATGAGTGTAGACACAGGGCTTGCCATCCATGCTCAAAAGACACAAGAGCCTCCCATGCGACGCAAACTGTCAACGACCCAAATCCGCTTTCGTATGCTAAACCGCGGTCCTAGCAAGATGTCACACAGTAAGTAACTTGCACCCTGATCCTTAGTGGTTGCATTTTTGACATTATTATTATTTTCAAGTACAGATGCTGTCAACCTAATTTCATCGTTCCGTGGATGCAGGTCTTCCAAGGAGAAAGGAATCGCGGGAGACCAAGACTCTAAGATATCTACACCCTCTCCTCCTATAACTGGGTCCCCAGGAATCATCTACCAACCGGGGTGGGGCGTGCCAAATAGCTGCCGCCTAGACACCCTCGAGGCCTGCCAGGATGTGGTGGATCACATAGCGCCACTGGGGTATTTCTCGGAGCTGCGCCACTTGCCCAATGATGAATTTTTGAGTCAATACAACATAAACCTGGCGAGGCAAGTGGCTATGGGCTCCCAGCTGAGGTTGAGATTCGAGCAGGAGGCGAAACTTTTGAAGAAATCTGTGGCCCAGGTAGCACGTCGTGACCAGAGGATAGCGACCAGGGAGAAACATATAAAAGATTTAGAGGCTCAACTGGAAGTTGAGATCAATATGAAAAAAGCCACTGAAGTCAAGAACTCGGAAGTGACTAAGGAACTAGAGGATCTTCGAATGCGCTTTTCTGGCCTTGAGGTTGGTAATGCCCAATTATCGCAGCAGGTATACGTGCTACAAGCTTAAGTAATGGGATAAAAAAGGATCATGGCTGCGTTTGAGGAGTTCAAGAAGCATGAGGATGAGCGGGTGAATGCTCGGTGGGCGGAAATGGATGCACGGTTGGACGCACTGAGCATTGATTTTAATGAGGAGTTGTACCCGCACATGTTGACAGCAATTGCCGGTCGTTGGTAGGTAATTGGGCACGGATTGCGCCTAGCTGTCATGAAATGTGCCGAGTCCACAGAACTAAGGCAAGCTTTTGCCAATGTTGTATCCGCGGGGATAGCCAAGTGTTTGAGTAAAGGGTTGAAATATGGCGTGGAGCATGGGAAAGCTGGTTTGGAGTTGACAGCCGTGGAGGCGTATGATCCTGAGGCCGACAATAAATACGTCGCTGCCCTCCATAATATGAAAGACTTGAGCTATCCTTTAATCGACGAGTTGGAGCAATACTGGTAAGGATGCTCCTCAGTCTATCCGCGACCTCCGCCCAAGCTCTTCCCATCTCAAGATTCCCGTGTATCCGGAGGTACGTAAACCCAGGAACCCTTGGGCTTGTAAAGATGAAATTATCCTGGGAGACGTCATCGCGGAAAACATAAGCCGTGTCGAGAAGAAGAAGAAAAGCAGGGTGGTATGCCGTACCCATGGGGTTGGCTCAGCCCACTATGCTAGGTCTGATGGCATTCCGGTTTCGGTACCCACCGTAGCTCCTCAAGGCTTGTAAATCTTGCTAGCGGATGCTGCTACTCAGACCGAAGATGAGGAATCTCCACGGCTTCTTAGGTCTAAATCCTTACCAGCTTTGTTTACTTTAGATTTGCCATAGTACCGCCTGTGGTGCTTTAGACAATTATGTTTTCTGTTTTTATATGTAATATGTACACGGATGTCCGTGATTAACAATAGTTGTAATTTACCAACACTTTATATATATATATATATATATATATATATATATATATTTGATTGCACGTATAGTGGCTTATGTGCTCCATGGGAGTCTTTTCTTGTGCGTCTAACGTCTTAGGCACATGTAAATTAGGGAAAACGGAATCCGTGGCCGCAGGGGTTGCAACCCTCTTACGTGGCAAGCAATTTATAAGGGTACTTATCCTATGAATATCCAGAGATAACCACAATATTGTGTTTGCAATTATGTAATGACAATAATATGAATGACAAGAAATAAAACAAGATTTACTTTAAACCAATGTTTTTATAAAAAAGAGGCGGGGTTAGCTAGACCCAGCGGAGTTTTATTCATATCCTAGGAAAAATAGAAAGGAAAAAAATACATGGATTATTTTATTAAAGATCCTAGTGACGAACCCAATCCATACGTGAGCCATGGCTCAAAGATAACACTTCTTGAGGTTGGCGATGTTCCACGTCCGTGGAAGGACCGCTCCGTCCATAGACCTTAGTTTGTATGCTCCACCGCCTAGTACTTTTATAACCTCGTAAGATCCTTCCCATTTTGGTCCGAGCTTCCTTCCGTCCATGGCGTGACTTGCCTCATTACTACGGTAAACATAGTCCCCGGGCTTGAAAGTAACACCGCGAACCCTTGCATTGTAATACCTCATCATTTTTTACTTCGCTTTAGCTTCACGGATTGCTTCTTGTTCACATCTTTCTTCCACCAGGTCTAAATTTAGCCTGATTTCCTCATCATTACGCACTATATCCATTAACGCGGTTCTGTATGATGGCATTCCAATTTCCGCGGGTATGACGGCTTCCGTGCCGTAAGTCAGAGAGAAGGGAGTATCCCCATTGCTTGACTTGATCATTATACGGTGAGCCCAAAGGACATGAGGGATTTCCTCTATCCAATTTTTGTTTCCTTCGCCCAGGCGAGCTTTAATTCCTTCTCCTAGGCTTCTATTCGCTCTTTCCACAAGCCCATTGGACTGTGGATCCTTCACCGAGGCGAAGCGACGTATGATATTTAACTTCTCGCACCAATCTTTAAACGGGTTGTCGCTGAATTGCTTACCGTTGTCTGAAACTATCTCTCCCGGAAGCCCAAAGCGACACACTATATTATCCCAGACAAACTTTTTTACTTGACCACCACTGATGGTTGCCACCGCCTTTGCTTCTATCCATTTTGTAAAGTAATCCATGAGGCCTATCAAGAATTTGACCTTCCCAGGTCCTTCCGGAAAGGGGCCCGCTATGTCAATTCCTCATTTGTAAAATGGCCATAGGGATGTGATTGGAGTCAGCGGCTGCTGAGGGTTTCTTGGCACGGGCCTATGCACTTGGCAATCTTTGCACTTGAGTATCATATCCCATGCATCCCTGTGCATGGTTGGCCAATAATATCCGGACCGCATGGCTTTGGCGACCACGGATCGCGGTCCAGCGTGCATGCTGCACGACCCTTCATGTATTTCTCTAATCACATAGTCCGCTTGGAGCGGACCGACACACCTAAGCCACGGCTATAAAAACGAGCGTCTATACAGGATTCCGTCCACCAGTTCAGATTGTCTGGCTTTGATGCGGAGTTTATTAGCCTCATTCTTGTCGTCCGGGAGGACCCCATCTTTCAGATACTCTGTTATGGGTGTTATCCAGGTTGGGCCCTCTTCCTCGACCACGGCCGCCACCTCTCGCTCTTGGATGGACTTTTCTTGGAGTACCTCGACCAGAACCTGTTTTGACAAATGTGCAAAACTGGTTGATGCAATTTTGCTCAGTGCATCTGCTTTTTTGTAGTGGCTTCTCAGGACCTGTCTTATTAAGAAGCTAGCAAAACCACTCACTAAAGATTTTACCTTTTCTAGATACTTGATCATATTTTCCTCCTTAGCGATATATGTTCCTAGGAATTGATTTGCTACGAGCTTAGAGTCGACGCTTACTCGTATATTGTGTACCCCCATTTATGCCGCAATACGTAGCCTAGCCAGTAACGCCTCGTACTCTGCCTCGTTGTTAGAAGCAATGAACTGGAACCTTAGCGCGTAGGTGAACTCTGCCCCCTCTGGGCTTGTTAGTATCAGACCAGCGCCCGATCCATCAATACATGATGAGCCATCCGTGAATAGCGTCCATGGTTCTTGCGGGGTCTCCTTTTCTGACCTATCCGCTAAGGCTTCCGCTGGTTTCTCCGCAAGGAAATCTGCTAGGATCTGGCCCTTTACTGATGTCCGTGGACGGTATGTGATGTTATGTTCCCCCAACATGATGCTCCATTTTTGTAGTCGCCCTGCTACCTCAGGGCGCGACATGACTTGCTTAATGGGCTGGTCCGTGATAACTGCGATAGGGTGGGCTTGGAAGTACCTTCGTAGCCTCTTGGCCGCGAAGACCAGTGCTAGGACTAGTTTTTCCATTGGAGTGTAGTTTAATTCAGGCCCTTGCAAAGCCCGACTCACAAAATAGACTAACGTCTGGATTAAGTCCCTTTCTGTCATCAAGACGGCGCCAACCGCTCCTTGGGAGGCGGATAAGTACATTATTAGCTCTTCCTTTGGCCTTGGTGCCACCAACATGGGGAGTTCTGATATATGTTATTTCAGTTGTTTGAAAGCTTGCTCCGCTTGTGGTGTCCAATGAAAATCGCTCTTTTTTACGCATTTCTTCAAGGTTTTGAAGAGCGGCAAGGATTTTTCCGCTGACTTAGATAGGAACCTGTTTAGGCCAGCTAACTTCCCGTTGAGGCTCTGAACCTCCTTGACTGTCCGTAAGGATGGAAGTTGCAACACAGCTTCTATCTTCTCTGGGCACGGTTTTATGCCTTCCGGGCCAATCATATATCCTAGGAACATCCCTTTAACTGCTCCGAACGTACATTTTTTCGGATTAAGTTTCATATTGATCTTTCGTAACGTACGGAACGTTTCTTCAATATCTCTTAGAAGCTCTGCTTTTGTATGACTTTTGATAACCAGGTCGTCAACATATACTTCTAGATTCCGGCCCGCCTGCTTTTCAAATGCCTTGTCTACCAGCCGTTGATACGTGGCTCCAGCGTTCTTGAGACCGAACGGCATTTTTGTGTAGCAATAAACTCCATGAGGGGTGTGGAAGGCCATTTTCTCTTCATCCTCTTCCGCCATTTGTATTTGATGATAACCCTTGTATGCGTCCAAGAAGCACTTGAAAGGATAACCGCGGAGGGATTCGACCCTCTAATCAATCTCCAGGAGTGGGTAACAATCCCGTGGGCAGGCCTTGTTTAGATTCGTAAAGTTTACGCACATTCTCCAGCTGCCGTCGTGCTTTTTTACCATGACTGGGTTAGATAACCAATCGTGGTAGTAGACTTCATGCATAATCCCTGCTTTCACTAGCTTCTGTACCTCTGCCTGGATGGCCTTGTCCCGTTCCGGAGCCTGGCCCCTCTTTTTTGTCGGACCGGAGGATATCCGTCTCGGATATTGAGTCTGTGTTTGGCTGTCTGTCGTGGTACCCCTGTCATGTCGGCCGGCTGCTATGCAAATATATCTAGATTCCTCTTCAGGAGCGCGCATAGTGTCGTCCGTCCTTCAATGGATAGCGTTCCTCCCAGAGCTACCTCTTGGTCCGGAAAGTCATGATGTATTGCTACCTTCACATTTTCCTGGCCTCCTTCAATCTTTTTCATGGAGTCTTTTGAAGTTGCCGTGATGGTAGCGCACTCGTTTGGCATCAGGATAGTGCTACGGATAGTCACTACTCCACCATCTACTGGGAACTTGAGCATTCCATGAGCCGTGGATGGTACCGCTTGGATTTCTCTGATCCCAGGCCTCCCAATGATGCCGTTGTATGGCGATGGTGACCTTACTATCATAAAATTCATCCACGCTTTTGTGAAGTGCTCTGCATCTCCTATGGTTACCAACAGCCTTAATTGCCCCAGCGGCCATATAGTTTCCCCGCTGAAGCCGGTTAGGGATGTGGTGGCAGGAACCATTTGACTCTTAATCTCTGGCCGGAGCCGGTTGAAGCAATGTTCATAAAGAATTTCCATCGAGGAGCCCCCGTCCACATACATACGGTGAACCGCGTGTCCTCCGATTTCTGCCTCTATGACCAATGGACCTTCTGTTCCCTTGTTGGCAGACAACGGGGGGAACGTGATCTCGTTTACCTGAGCAAAACTCAACGTCACCTTCTGTCGAGTCACTCTATGCCACGGCTGTATCATATAGATGGCCGCAGCTTTCTCTTTGGCTGGGGCCTCCTTTTTCTGTTCTTCTGTTTATCTCTGTCTTCCCTGATTTCTTTGATAAAGTGTGAGAGTTTACCCGCCTTTACCAATTCCTCGATTGAGGAATTCATGGGAGGTGGTGGTTTAAACTTCTCCGACTCAGCGGCGAAGATTTCTTTTGGCGTTCTATTCAGGGGGGTGAACTTGCTTAGTCCCCGTCCATCCCTTGGTTGGTTTCGGAAGTCGGATCTTCGCTCAGAGTTGTGCCGCTTGGACTGGTCCTGCGGCTTCCAAGGGGTGTGAACTTTCTTTTTTGACGCGGCCGCGGTTTCTCCCCGTATAAAAGCCGCGGTCGTGGTCATCATCTCCTCCAGAGTCTTTGGGACGTGTTCATTGAGACGTTTCGTCAGCTCGGGGTTATTGACTCCATGCATGAATCCAGAGATTTTCATGCACTCCGGGGCCCCCTTCATACGTCCAGTTTCAACTTTGAACCGCTCCATGAATTCCTCAATCGTCTCTCCATCTTTCTGCTTGATGTTGTGAATTTCCACAGGGTCCTTCACATGCTTCTTCTGTTGCATAAAGTACGCGAGGAAAGCTGCTTTTAGATCCTTGTAACTATCGATGCTTTCCGGAGGTAATTCATCGAACCATACCCTCGCGGCCCCTATTAAAGTGGAATTGAACATATGGCACCATGTAGGCATTGCCCATCGTTCTACTTGGGCCGAGGCTTGGAAGACCTTTAAGTGGTCTTCTGGATCTCCAGTTCCATCATATGTTTTTACGTTGTTGGACATTCGCGTCTTCCTCGAGCTTCTGAAGTTGTGAATCCGAGGTGTAAACGGATCAACATCCTCGCAGCTCCAAGGTACGGCCAAGTCTTCTCTAGCGTATGGCCTTTTACTCTCTGACTTTCCAATAGCACGTGTCACTGGTGCTGCTTTCAGATCCGCGAGACGATGGAGATTCGTTTTCTCTCCATCTCCTCGTGCTCCTAGATCGACGTCTATCTCGAGGGGGTCCTCTGTACTTGGTCCTAGTCCCTTGGGAGGAATAGATACCATCGTGCGACTCTTCAATGTTGCGGAGGTGATCTCTGTGTCGGGGGCGGTCTCTACCAGGGGAACGACTTCTAATGCGGGAAGGATCCCTAGAGCTTGTTCCGCTCGGTCTAGACCTTGTCATGCTTGGTGAGTAGGTATCACCGAGCCGTTCGTGTACACTTCTCCTTCGACAGCTCAAACGATTGAACACGTTCCCGTTATTGTATCTCAAGCGGTCCTAGACCCTAGGCCTCCTTGAAGAGGTGTGATATCTCACGGGTGAGACGCCAGCACTTGAATTTTGAGAACCCTCTCTTCTCCTCTGACATGTCTCAGAGCTTTCCGCAAAGTCCAGTCTGGTATGAACTTCTTTTCGCTTATCGCGGCGGACTTTATCCATGATAATGGGTAAGATGTCTTCATAGTGTTCCTCACAGAAGTTTTGGATGTTAACTTTATCCCTTTCCTTATGCGTTTTTTCTTTGTTCGCTGTTTTTGTGACGGTGGTCACAATTGGGGTTGTGTTAGCCGTTGCGCTTATTCTTCAGAGTGATTCCCAGTGTCGGGTCCCACGGATGGCGCCTACTTGTTGATGCAAAAGTTAGGTTGGATCTGATTTGGCCCGAATAGGTAGTTATTCGGGCTAAGGAACCTTATTCTTGCACCAAGTGAATTTCGTTGAGGACTCCTGCAAAAGGAATAAAGAACACGTGTTAACCTTATCGTGGGAGCGGATCCCACGATTAGCCTCCGGCGTGAGAGTAAGTATATGGCTTTTTGAGAGTAACTAAGTATGATTAGAGTTTTTAGGTCATACCTCATTGGTGATGATTGTCGATCCATTTATAGGCCCCTTGCTCATTAGGGTTTCCCCATAAATCGGCCTAAGCCTTATCCGACAAAACCGGGATTTGACATTATCTTGACCTATTTAAACTAACAGAATATATCCCCTACTTAATTTAAGGTTATCCGTCCTTGAAATAGCGCATAAATCAGTTGCATGCAGAATACAACCGTTGGAGACTGTGCCATGAAAGTCGCGTTCCGGACAGGTGTCCATAACCGCTACCGTGACATATTAGCGGGTCCGCGACCCGTGTCCGTGACACAGGTTAAGCCCACAAAGTATGGGGCCGTGCCCGGTCCGTACTATACGTCATCATATACATATATAAGAAACTTGACTAATAAGTTGTATACACTTGTAAAGAAATCTAACACCTAGGAGGCAATAGCAAAATATCTCAGGCGATTGAGCAACATCCACCTCAAAATCCTACACCATTAACGAAAATAATAGAGCCCCTAACTTTTTGGAGTTGTATAGTGAGTATTGCAAAGAAAATTAACACACATCTGTTTGAATTGAGAAGCATTTTTATGTTGAAACCATGATTTAAAAAGACATATTTGAAGATATAAAGAGAAATAAAAGTCAATACTAATGCACACTAATGATCATCAACCTATAAAGAAATTTATACAAAAAAGAAGGTTTTTTTAGGATTGTAATTTTTCTAAACTTCTAGTGAAAAGAAGTTACAAAAAAATAACAAAATCCAATTCGAGTCACAATATTTTAAAAACTCGTGCTAAGAGAAGACAACTTATGACAATCTCAAGTGTAAACTTGTGATTTTCAGGCCACAAAGATTAATCAATTTAAAAAATAAGTGATCTAAAACTGTGTATTGAAAACAACTTTAAGCATATTGTTTTCGTCAACAGCGAACACAGTGTGAAAATTAGCTCTTTATATAAGCAAATCAAACAACAAAAAAACTATTTAGATTCAAAAGACAAATGATTCATTAAGAAATTCAAAGTTTTGTTATCATAAATCTAAAAAAAATACTATAATTTTTTTTCCTTGTTATACTCTACAATATGAGAATCAATTATGCCCATATTATTTGTTTTAATAAACTTTGTACGAGATATTGAAACGTAATTTTGGATAAACAATTTCCAACAAAACATATGAATCAAACATTTTATTTTGGTTGAAAATGTTTCATTGATTTATCAAATTTATATAAACAATTAATCAAAAGTTGTAATATAAACTTTACCTAGAATTAATTTAGACAAAAGAATATTGAATTTGGAAATAAAAGAGGCAAGTTTGCTCTTTTGATAGAAGCATGAGTCAAACATTTCAAAAAAACCATGTAAATGTTTCATTAATTTATCAAATTTATATAAACAGTTAATCAAAAGTTGTAATATAAACTTTACCTAGAATTAATTTAGATGAAAGAATATTGAATTTGGAAATAAAAGAGGCATGTTTGCTCTTTTGATAGAAGCATGGGTCAAACATTTCAAAAAAACCATGTAAATATTAATTGCATACACATGTGGATTAAATGATGTCATTAGTAATGTCATTTGTGACATAAGCAAGATTTAAAAAAACATTTGTTTATTATATATAATATAGATAGATTCGTTTGTGTGTTTCCTATCAAATGTTGACCATTATCTAGTCATATGGTATTATGTTACTCTTACAGGAATTGAAAAAGAGAGCATGCTATCCATTCTTATATTTGGGTGAACACATGCTTACCCCAACCGGCAAAAAAACAAATAAATTAATATTGTTATCTGGATGGAATTTGTGTTGACTTTGGTTTCATAAGATTCTATTATGGCATTTCAGTGTGAGAACAGCTATCTAGCAAGCAACTCTTGCTACTCTAAGGTGAAGAGAATATTTCCTTTGTGCTGCATGCCGATTGGTTACAATCGTTGCCGAGCTATCGAGAAGGTCACTGAATCAGTCCAAGTTGTTGGATTGTGTGAGTTGGACTAGCTCAATACAACTAGAAATGTGTGAGCTTATTGGGGGCACACACGTTAAAACATTTAGAGTGCGTTTGTTACTTCACGTGGCTTTCTAATTGTAAACCAAAGAACAAAAACGACTAGGACAAGAACCTATGGTTGTCCTAAATGTATTAGAGCCGGCCATAAGGTTCATTGTGAGTGTCTAAATACGTTTTCTTGGAGATAAAGAGAAGAGAAGAGTTGTGATAAGGATCAAACTTGTGCTCTCCTATTCTTATCATGAGTAGGGTTTGGAGGGTATAAAAATCCTCACCCCTAGCTCATTAGAGATGCATAGAATAACCCTAACACACTCTATACCTGCTACTTCTCCCACTTTTCCAATATAGCCGATCTTAGTAAACCTTGATTAGGTTAATTGATTTTCGGTGCAATTCCAAGAGTGGGTTTTGGTGATTGATTTTCAGAAGGTTTAGCATACAAAGGTTGTATTGGTGTTACGTGAAGTTGAATTAGCATTCGGGCGTGCTTGTTAGACGTGTTTGTATGAGCACTCGTAGAGGTGGAAGCTTATCCACTAAGTTTCATTGCTGTTGACTTCAAGGGTTAGTTTCCTATGTTTCCTTTTTGTTTATTTATTGTGTGTTAATCGTATGCACCACACTTAATCCATATCCGCTGCGTACTCGTGGTTGTTAATGGTTAACAATTATTTAAATTCCAACAGTGGCATCACGAGCCAACTCGTTTGGTGTTTTATGGGTTACACGCATAATTAAACACGCAAGGGCTGCATGAAATCTTGTTTATTTATTCTTTTATTGAAAAATTATGGCAATTATATGCAATACTTGCCATAAATAATGAATAAACACCTAGAATCAACTCTAATGTAACTTGATAAAAAGAGAATAGATTAAAATTAAAGGTTAATTAAACTGCCATCTTATTCTATTCTTGTTTTATCTCGGCCTTATGACTCACGCAATCATGCTATATGATGGATGTGGCGATCTAGGTACTTTAGCAGAAAACCTAGTGAGAGTCTTATGGTTCTCCAATTAGAGAAGACTCTTTTGAGAACTCGAGGCATTATATGATTATTGCTTTCAATACAAGAGTTTATCTTCAATTATATTCCAATTTTTTTGTCTGTTTTAATTACTTATATGTGATATGCCATGTGATGCTCAATATTTGCAAATAGACTTTATGAAACTCTAAAAACGGACTTATACTTATAGAGAAATTTGGATTGAACATGTCTAATATTAAACACGTAAGCATACTCCTTGTGACCAGTTATGTGTTATTTGCGAAACGGGGGTTTTTAGACAAATTCAATACGAACATTAAAACTATGAAATTTGATTTCTTGTGTAATTTTAGTTTTTATATGCGCAATATGGGGTTAAATTAATCTTTAATCTTCTCCTGCCCCACTACATGCTTCGGCATATGAGGGAATTATTGGAATTACTTGTGTCTTCGGACGCATGTAGAAGTACAATATAGGGTTTGATCAATTTGTAATTCTTTCCACCATATTGGCAAATATAAAACTAATGTTAACAAAGGGTTTCTTAACATATAATAGCATCATTAGTCAATTGGAAGTACGGCTCATCCATTATGGACAAACTATAAGAGAAGTTTAAGGCGGGCGTAACTAAGGTTCCCCAAAAGAAGTCAGGTTTTTAATAAGCTTCACGCTGACCTGTTTCTCCGCTTCTTTGTGCGTCCAAAATGGAGCTACCAGAACATTTGACAAAATAATGTCTATACCAAAAAGGTTAACAAAGTGTTTTCTTAACTTTGTGTTATAAGATGTTTTGCATGCTTCTTGTACACGATTTGTCATATTTATGTGTATACCCTTATGTGAAGTTTTAAGTCTATGCCAGCCAAATGAAGAACACGTGCATTTGGATTGACCTCTCTGGTCAGACCTCAGGGCCTTTCCAACCCATGGGGAATTTTTTTCATTGGTCAGACCTTTGTCAATTTTCGCACGTTCTCTTTTGGTCGACTTAAATCGAGTTACCTGGTTAGACCTCGGACCCGAGGCATAAAATGAGACCAAATATGCTTTTGACATTACTATATGAGTTACTAATGTCATCGGTCTCATAAAACTAAGAGTTACTTTCCATGCAATTAACGCTCGTCGCTTACCTCTTGCCCTACTTGTTTACACACTGGTCAGACATCTGGTAATAAGTGGGAGGACAAGTTGGATCTTAGTCTTATTAGTAATTAACTGGGTAGTTAATTCTTTTACGAATTTAATTATCGAAAATACTAAATAGAACTTTTTATGTTCTGGTTAATTGTGTTATTGCAACATAATTCGTAAACGTGAGTTTGTTTTTCTTAAAAGACAAACCTAGTCTCGTTTCCTGGTAAGAAATAGTGAGACTTACTCCTATCTCTTCTCATTGGTTGACAAGAATAAGATAGAGTTATAATTGAACTTTTCCTTAATTATATTTAAACTCACTTTCAATTTTTCATTGCCCTTTTCCGGGTCTGAAATCTTGGAAAGATAAAATATTTTGTGTAACTAGAGTACATTTTGTCTATAGCTACCAAAATATGACGTCTTGCACTTGTCACGATGTATGAGTTTAAACCGCAACGAGTAAAGAAAAATGCTAGCAGGTATTCTAGGTATTTTTTTCTTGGACTCGATTCACTTCTTATAGTGCTAGACACCCTTGTGGTTAGACAAACAAATTAAGGAGGAAATGCATGCTAAATACTCAAGTTAATGAATACATGATGGCTAGTCCCTCATCTACATAAGTAGAACTTCATATACTTTGCGCAATACCTAAGTACATTGCTACTTGTAGGCATTCTAAGAGAGTAGGAAAGTAAATTAATCGCTAATTGCTTTCTACTGGTGATGTAACATTTACAATGTTGACAAATCCAGTGGGAGCCTTGCATTTCATTACTGAAAAGACAGTCATGTAATGCTGTTAATTTCAGTGGGAGCTACAAGATTCATTTCCTTGTGAGTTTGTCCATACTATTTTTAGCTTGCTTTAAAATAATATATTACTTTCCGAATATGAACAACCATTGTCTAAAGGAAGATTGCATTTTATTTTATAGGATAACTACTTGTTGCTTTCCTGAAACGTTATCTATAGAATAATAATCCACGGTTCCTTATTCAACATTATGGTTTGAAATCTACTTGTAATATCTATGACACTATCATATTGTTTAAACAATCGAACGCTTGTCGTATGGTTTGTCTACTTTAGATAATGTTGTCTCGTACACAAGTGGGAGAAATCCTAAGTGTGTGCAAGGAACAACATATAACAATATGATTAAATTAGTTTCTCTTGACCGAAAGGTAAGAAAGCTAATAAATCTACTAGGACTTAAACACACGCGATGTTTGTTGCCCTATTACATTTAAGTGTCAAGATATAATGTAAAGCTACTTCAACATTTTGACTACATGCTTTAGTCAATATAATTATGGTTAAATTATATGATCATAATTATGAAGTATGTAATTAACTTGAAATTACTATCGAACTCAAGAGTTTGCGTTCATGATTACTTTAGTTAGAATAATTATGTTTACTTGTTAAGACGTAATTATAAAGTCCTTGAATTAATCAATGACTCATAACATAAAGTAAGTAGTAAAATTGTTGTGTCTTCTTGTTAACACATTAACATGATGTCCTTGAATTATTCGAAGACTTATAACGTATAACTTGACATGTTCCTGCTTTCTTGAAACACATGAACATAGAGTAAACATAAGGTTCTTGAATGATTCAACGACATATAATGTATACTTGACATGTTTTGTTTTCTTTTAAACACATGATCAAAGAATTCTTGAACTGTTATGTCTTCTTGTGAACACATGAACATGGAGTAAATGTACTTATTCAAGAAATATACATAATAGCATGCACTTGGTTGTTAAATACTGTGTATTCTAATTTGGCTTGACCCAATTGGTGAGTATTTGATCCAAAGAGAATTAAGTTATCTAGAAATTTCTAATAGAGTCTCACAATTCCAATACTTATAGAATACCACACTATCATGGTATGTCTAATAGGTTGAAACAAACTATATTCGTATTGTTTGATTTCTGATAATTATAATTGCTCTACCTCCAAAACCTATCAAGGTTAGAAATTTGCGCGTGTCATGGATACACTCAATATAGTTAAAACCTAGAAGGTATTCAAGACATTATCCTTTGATGGATTGGGATGAATCCCATTATGTCTTGATTAAAGTTCTAAAATTTGTTAATATCTTATGAAGCATTATTATCAACAAGCTATAGATGAGAACTATAAAATGTATTTTGTATTTCCCAATTAAGAACAATTCATTGTTGCTTAAATACTTAGTATTTAGAGAATTATCTCTACTTACAAAAGTAAGTGGGAGCATCTATAAATCTTGAAGATATTCAAGAACAAAATACACAACCTTCTGAATTCACTTGTTGATATCATACTACGGTTAAACATGAAAATGACGAACCAAAGTATAATGTAACTCTCATTTATAAATCCGTAAGGATGCCTCATCAATGGAGTGATATTTTTATATCAATGCTGAGGAATATAAGTTAGATGGTCATAGTAAACCTGTTAACTAATAACATAAATTATCACATCTTGGATCTAATAAATATCTTAAAACTATGAATGATAAGATGCAGTCTTTAAAAGACAAATCAATGTTGTGAGTGGTATGTGTTTAATTACACATACCTTTCACCATTAAAATCGGACTTAAATGACCAAAAATGTACCAAAAATACATTGTATTTGTATGTTTTCACTTATACTGTGCAGGTACCGGATATTCACTAAAGGACGAAAAATCAAGCAAAAACAGACAAAAACAAGCACGGAATGGAAAAGCATGAAAAGACAACGCCAAATCGAAGCCAAAGTCAACCCAAGCCAAAGTCAAGAAAAAGTCAAAGTCAAACCCGGGAAGTGGATTTGGAATGAGCATCGAAAACCGAGCCCGAAAAAGTAGACTGCCAAAAGTGGGCCCACCCGTACCCACCTAGTGGGCCAGGTCAGCCCACTTACCTTTATAACCCAAAAAGGCCCATTTCCATTTTGAATAAACAAATCCAACAGCCCGTCTTTTTTTTTATAAAAAAAAAGAAAACCAAGCGTGGCCCAATGATAAACTGGCCCAAGTCTAATCCAGTTATCACTTTAACGAGCGTTTATACCACAAGGATGAATGTTGCAAAGTTAGCAATAACTTTGAGGGACCAAACCTGACAACTCCCAAAACCTTCTATACTCACACAGGGACGAAATTTTGTAATAGAAGAATATACTTTGGGGGACTAAAGTTGTCATTCCCCCAAAGTTTAAACCAGTCATTAAACACTGTACATCTTTTCCCCTATTTTCCCGCCATGTCCAAACACACATAATTCGTGTGTCTCACCTCTGCAATAAGAGTCCAAGACCTTCACTCCACTCCAAAACCCCACCATCACTACCCCACCCCCATATGGGTTGTTGATAGCTTGGCAATCCTCAAACACTTCATTGGACATCAACAAACGACAAGGGATCAATGGCTAAAATCACAGGCTTGGGCTGTACTCAAATCCAAGGGCCAAGATGCATTCTTGGTTCTCCTCACAAAAGAAACACAAGAAGCACAACTAACAAGACTTGAGCTTCCTATATATAAAGAGAAGACAGAGTCAAGAGGAGAATGTAGAAACTAGGAGAAATATAGATTAGCTTTAATGTTTTTAAGCTTATTGTTTTATTTTAATTCTGCCATTTTAATTTTGTACGATTGTCTTTTTAATGGAATTTATGTTTAGCCAAAAATTCTATCATCTATGATTTTGAAATTGCCTATTGCTTATCTGTTTATTTTTGCTTATTGTTGTCTTTATTGTACTTATCCTGCTTATTATGTTTAGATTTTAGTATCCCATAAGTTCCATTCAAATTTTATAGTTGTTTGATCATTTTAGCTTTTAGACTAGTCAAAACTGTCAATAAGCTTAGCTTATTGGCTTTTGCTTATCTCACTAAAGTCATTGCTTAAAATTACTGTAGTATAGATGTGCTTAATCTGTTTTGAAAGTTCGATGCTTAGAAAAGTCCTGTTCTAGCTTTAAATTTGCTTTCTCATTTTCTAAAGGGGTGTTTGGGTCAAGGGCAAAAATGGGTCAAAAGTGTCTAAAAACACTTTGGGTCATTTGGTGAGCTTTGACAAACCCTAGTTAGTTGTTTTCAATCTATTTTTCAAAGTTTTAAGTTGTAAATCTCGTTCTTAAGATTTTTCTAAATGAGTCTTCAAAACTGTTGCACAAAACTGTTTTCATTAGCTTATTAGATAAAGGTTTTTAAAATCAGTTTGTAAGAGTTATTTTAGTGTCTTTTATTGTCCAAATAGAATAGGATATGTGTCTTTAAGTTAGTTTCTGTCTTAGTCAATGTTATCAAGATTTTGCCAAGTCAATTTTTGTTAAAAACTATCCATTTTTCAAATCCATATATCAGACCTTAGAAATTGTTTTTAGCTTTTGGATTTGTTGGTATAGATGCACCCTTTGAACAATGATCCGGAGGCTTGGTAAAATGGAAAAGAAAAGTATCCATATTATTAGAGAGAAAAAGAGAGAAAAGAGAAGAGATAGAAAAAAAGAAGAAGTAGGAGTGTTTGTGTATGTGTGTGGTTTAATAGAGAAAAAGGAACCACACACACACTCACACTTTACAATGTGAACTCCTACCCCTCCATGGAAGTATGGAGGGAGTATTTATAGTCTCGATATCGACTAGCTAAACTAACCCGACCCGACTATAAATGATAAATGTAATTCCGGATTAGTCACCATATTTTAGGCCTAACATCAATCTTGTAGGCTCTTGATACCAATTGTAGGTTCCATGATCATTCATACAAACCTTTAACAAGGAAGTGTAGAATCAAGAAGTAGAAAAATAAAACTCTATTGATGATTGAAAGAGAAAAACAAAAACTTTTTTGGTGGCTAGAAACCCTCACAATAATGACTAGCTATTTCTTGGCTTAATTCCATTCACTTTTGTTTATTAGTTGTAGGAGCTTATGTGTTTTAGCTTATTTGGTTGACATTTGCTTATTAGTAAAAAAAAGCAAACTGTTAAGCACTTTTTGTACTTAGTTTAAAAATTAGTATGCTGTCAGCTTTTAGTTTTTTTTACCAGCTTATTTTTAGTTTTCTTAAAAAGTGTTAGTTACAAAATTTGCTTATTTTAGTCTAAACTTTAAGGAGATTCATAAAAAAGTCCAAGTTTTAAACCTGCTTATTTTTGTGTCTTTTATAAGTTTTAAAAAAAATTTGAAAAAAATAGTTTGCCAAAAAGGAAGAGGCCAAGGGTCGAACCCTGGACCTCCCCCTTTTCAAAGCCCCCTCACACACAAACTCATACCGCTGTGCTACAATAGCTCATCCGGTATGAGTTTGTTTGATTAAATATATAAGCCCAAACAGGCCAAGTAAGCATTCATCCCTTTTGGGCTTATTCCTGGCTTATTTATAAGTTGTTGGTTTAAGTTAGCATTTTTCCTAGGATCTTCATTTCATAAAGTATTTTTCTTAATTTTTCCAGATTTTATTAATTTCGTTTAGTATTTTTAATGATTAATTCTCTTTTAAACTGTTTTTTAATTATAATAAATTAAACAAAAATCAAAAAAATATTTTTCTTTTTTAGAAAATTTTATTTTATCATTTTGCACTTAGGAAAAATAGAAAAACTTTCGTAGGGTCATTTTTGCAAAATTTTAATTTTTAAAGAACGGGTTTCGGGCCCGATTTTCGTCTTCGTGTTTTTGAACTTAATTTAACTCCGTTTTCGTTCTAGTTTTCTTTATTCTTACTTTTTAGTCAATTATTATTAGGAAAAGTAAAAAAATTCACTTTAGGATTAATATTTCATGTTTTAGGTTTTTAGTCACGTTCATTTTCAATTTCCGTTCTCGTTTTTGTGATTTAAGCTAAATTGCCTTGATTTTATGCTCCCGTAGACTTAGGATTTTATTTTTATGCCTAATTTATGCTTCCCGTAGAATTTTAAGATAATCATTTGCCTTTTTATGCTTTCCCGTAGTTTTAGGTTTAAATTCCCGTTTTCGCGTTTTTCTTAAATTGCTTTTGTTTAGGGTTTTCTTTTAGACGTTTTTGCATATTATTCGTAGTTTTAGAAAATCAAATCCATATCTTTTTCATTCAAACATCAAATATCAAACCGACTTTCGACTTTCCAATTCACTCCTCGTTGGGACTACGACCCTGGAATATTATCCTATACTACTACCCGGATTCTATTGATTTTTTTAGATTATCTTTATTATATATATATTATATTATATATTATTATATATATAAAAAGGTGTAATTTAATCTAATCAACGACCTTCTACATAATTTTGAATTTCATCTACCACTTGTTGAGAAGGTTCTGTTTCAACTGACGAATTTCCAATAGGTCTACATACGCGGGAAAAAACTATGTCTGTGCCCTTAGATATGTACTTAAATAAGTATTTTATTAGCATACTCCACCCGCAATATTCAACATTGATATGAGCTTCAAATGCTAGAAGTAAGTTGCGATTATAAGGAACTACATACCTGTTATCCAATTTAAACTGATGTCTTGTGGTAGACACATTTGCGTCTCTTCTTTGATAATGTACATGCCCGTTGTCATCGAAATATGTTTTGGGATTGTATTTTTTGGGGAAATTCTTGCTACACTTGCTAGCCTTCATACAGGAAGCCTTTAAATTGGCAGCTCCACATGGGTCGTGCATCATCAGCTCAGAGACCACTCTATATCCATCTGGATCTATAGTTGGATCTGGTAATTCAGCGGAAATGAATTGGTCAACTTGTTCTGGCATTCGTATTTTGCTTGCTGAATCCACCCAGAGCAAGGTATGGCAATGTGGCAACCCCTGTTTTTGAAACTCAACTGTATAGAGAACTGATAAAAATAATAATAATAATAATAATAAAAGAATAAAAAAAAGAGTATGAATGAATTATCGCCAGCCATGAATTAAATTTAGATTTGAAAAAAAATGTATAATAGCATACCTCCTGTTACGTTTCCAAATGTTCGTTCTTCTTTGAGAAAAGTAATGAAAGACTCAAGCTTTTGTTCAAAAATTCGGCAGACGACATCTGCCCTGTCAGCGGGTGTAAGCTCTGGATATTGAGCCATGAATCTTTTAATCTCTGGCCAATTTACATTACATGTAAATGTAATGAAAAATTATGGGTTCCCGAGCTTCCGGCAGATAGCTAAAGCATCCAAATAATGAGCATACATATATCTTGGACCTCCTGTAAATGACATAGGAAGTATTATTCTTCCCCCAACTTCATAACCATCTCGCTCTCCTCGTGAGATCGCATCATATAATCCGGATAAGTAGTCACTTCTAATGTCATTTTGTTTTTTTCTTATAAAATCTAGCCGGTTTTGTTCGACAGCACAGAAGACACTAACAACGTACTGCTGAAATAATCTTCCTCCCCTAAAGATCAGGTCATATTCAGAAAGCCGAAAGTGCAACTGGTATCTATAATACGCAAGCATCGTGACTCTTTTGGCTTTTCCGCTGCCGTCAGCTGATCTAAGTTTCAGTTCCGTGTGATAGCCCGACTGCCCATGTATGAAAAGAAGAGGAAACTGAAGTGACATGTATGACGGGTGTAACTTGTTTACTCTCTGTAGTGGGCCGTCTTTATACTCTATAATCACATCAAAGTCAGTTTTACTTTTAATGCCACTTTCAAACACCATTGCCCCAAGAGTGTTTGATGTAGGAAGTTCATAACCTCGGGCACCTTCAGCATTGTAAAGCCTAATCTTGAATTCTGGGATGTCCATCTCTCTGCATTTATCTCTTGCTGTTCTGAATAGCTGTACCAGCTCGTTATGGGCGTCTAGAAAATGAATAAGACCTTCAACTATTTGTGGATCTAAACGACTATCATCCACCCCTCCAAAATGGCTCATCCTATTCGCCACTTCATTTTCAGTGTCATAAATATATAGTTGCAGAAATTTTGGAGTCTCTCCTACAGTTGGACATAACGAACCTATCCAATGATAAACTTGGCCAGACACTTTAAAAACATATGGGCCTTTTCCAGCGTTTATCGACTCGTCAATCTTGGCTCCGAACGAAGTCATCGCAAACATCTGATTATATGCCCGGATATTTTCCATAAAATGCTTGTTTTGAAATAGCTGCTTGATATACCCTGGTGGTTCAGGTGGTTGTTGCATGTAAATCCTTTCGTCACTACAACACAGATGATACTCCACTCTTTGACCATGCGAACGCCCCTTTAGTCTTTCACCATACCAAAAAGAAGCGCCACAATAACGACAACGTTGGGTGCAGTCGCCTAAATCAACATATAACAACGTAGAATTTTCATCAAATGCAAAATCAACCTATTTTATTATGATCACAATTGTATGGGGAATTTTTTTTGCTTTATTACATTACTTGCATTACCAATATCTCAATATGCAATGTAACTTGCATGACTAGAGTAGACAAGCTCACGAAACCTATCTATGCCATCTATATCTATTTATATGTCAAGTAAACATCATAACATGTCAAGTTAATATCCTAATATCATTATTGCAAAGTACATTACTCATATAATGTACCATTTGCAAAGTTATATCAAGACGGACTTTAAACCGTTATCGTATACCTCTAAACCCTAATTTCATGAAAGGTTAATATCTAAAGTGAATGCACAAGCTACTAAAGCTCATGTACAATTAATATAACATCTTATTTGAATACATCTTCCCTCCAAAATAAGGTACAAGTCCTTTAAAGCATAATGTACAAGTCATTAATGCACGACATCCAAAATAACTGTTTCACCTCCGTTTTCCTAAACAATCTTGTACAATCTATCAAGTACAAGTTTCAAGCAAGTCATATACTTCATTTACATTCCATAATCATCCTCATTTCATAAGATTTCATGAAATGAAACCTAGAAACCCTAACCTGAGCAAAATACTAAACCATGACCCGTTTCTCGATATTTATCCATCATAAACCTAAAACAACACTCAAATAAGTTGTAATAACTTAATTTACAACATTATAAATCATATTCTATCATCATTTCATCATTTCATCTCAATTATACATGAAATAAATCCAAGAAACCCTAAAGAGCCACCCCCCCCCCCTAAATTGACTTTGGACCCTTTTACTTATTTCACCTATTTTAAACCCGAACCAACTTATCAAATCTTGTAATAATCCTTAAAACAAGTCTTGTGATCATATATCTACGATAATTATCCACAAGTAGTACTCGAAATGGAAGCTCAAACTAATTCATGCCCTATGAAACCCGCGGCACCTTTTTGCTAGTTTTTGACCCATTTTATAAGAATTACATTTGCATGTAAGCACCTCAAATGATGCACCACCTTCTTGTCTAAGCAGCTTACAAGCACTCTTTTGAATTCTATGGCCACAAATTGAGCTGTCACCTCCTTGTGGCCTAATTTCTACCGCGCTGAAACACTCCCACGTCACCCTCTTTTATAACTTGCAACAACCTCCATAGCTTCCAACTCAGCCCATAGCATCTCATAGTCATCCCCCACCTGTCTTTCACTTGCTCACAAAGTGTCTTGGCCTCTAAGGGTTGCTAACCCTATATAAAGGGGGCGAACTCTACCATTTGAACTCATCCCCCACTTCCTCCTCTATAACCCATCATAGCAGCAATCCTTTGCTCAAGAAGTGTTCTAAGGAGTCCTAAGACCAGAAGTGAAGTGAAAGATTGAAGCCTTGAAGCCCCGGAGTCGTTATTCTAGGCGTACGAAGCTAAAAGTCCTGATTTCGACCCGTTTCCAAGCTATAAGCTCAAACCCAGGTTCTGGATGTTCCACTTCTGCTCCTACACTCTTATAATGTTCATATGATCCTAAATAAACTCTTGTTAAAGTTTTATAACTCAATTCATGCTCATTTTCCATTTTGATCCAAAACCGTACACCCGAAACCCTAATTTCATGTTTTTCTTGAATCCATGAGATAATATGATAAAATGTTGTTGCAATCTATCCTAACATGCTTAACTAATGTTATTATAACCACTTTATCAAGTCTTGAAAGAATTTGAAATAAAAACCTACACGTTTTCATTATAAAACCCTAATTCGACCCGTTTTGATTTCTAGCTTAACGAATCGTTAATCTGAACTTTCGTTACGTTAAATCTTCATATTTTAGCTTATATTAATAAGCTATAACCTGTAAATATCATTTAGAAACTTAAAATAAGCTTGCATGGCATTTTGGACTTGTTTTGCAAAAGTATTCCATGCAAGGGGTATATATCGTAACTTTATGAAACTTATAACTAAAAGGACTGAAAATGTCATTTTATCAAGATTATAACTATAAGGGTCTATTATGTCACTTTTCAAAGTGCAAGGTTTACTTTGTACATCTTTTAAACTAGAAGGACCAAACTTATAAAAGTGCAAACTCCAAGGGTATATTTTGCCATTTTTCATTCTCAAGGGTCTAAAATGTAACATTTTGAAAAAGTATAAAAATGTAACTTGTAAACCCTCAACTAGTTGAAATATCAGATATATTTTCCATTTGCCAAAAAAGCTCGAATGTTTAGTGTTTATGTAATGAAGAGGTTAAGGCGGTTGTGTGGAGTTACGGTAGTGATAAAACCCCTGGTCCTGGTGGATTTTCATTCATGTTTATTAAAAGATTATGAAACGTGGTAAGTAGTGATATTATGGCATTTTTTAAATTCTATGAGAAAGGTGCAGGTTTGGCGAGGGGATGTAATCCAACTTTTATTTCGTTTATTCCTAAATTTTGTGATCCAATGACACCGAACGAATACTGGCCCATAAGTCTTTTAGGATGCCAATATAAGATTTTAGCCAAAGTTCTCGCTAATAGACTTGCATTGGTGTTACCGTCTATCATCAGCAACTCGTAGTTAGCCTATGTCAAATACAGGCAGATAATGGATGTCCCACTCATTGTGAATGAGCTATTTTCTTGGGCTAAAAGGGTTAAAAAACAAATGCTGATATTCAAAGTAGATTTTGAAAAAGCGCTTGATTCTCTTAACTGGAACTTTCTCGGTCGTGTGTTGGATTGAATGGGCTTTGGAAGCACGTGGAGAAGATAGGTCAAAAGTTGCTTACAATCTGCAACGGCCTCAGTTTTAATTAATGGTTCGCCAACCGATGAATTTAATTTCGAAAAAGGCGTTCGACAAGGAGATCCATTATTACCTATCTTATTCATAACTGCTGTGGAATCTCTAAATGTGGCCTTGATTGAAGCTAGGTCTAAAGGTATTTTCAAAGGTGTTCAAGTTAGTCCTCACAATACTCCAATTACTCACCTTCAATTCGCATATGACGCTTTATTCCTTGGAGAGTGGTCAGAATTAACATAATGAATTTGATCAGAATTTTAAGATGCTTAAATATGGCTTCGGGCTTGAAAATAAACTTGTGTAAAAGTAAGGTGTTGGGTGTATCCTGAAGAAGTTTCTCGCTTGGCTCAAAAAATTAACTGCATGGAAGATAAACTCCCTTTTACATATACCGATTGGTTCTTCTATGAGAAATGTCAAAAATTAGAATCTAGTCATTTGAAAGTTTCATAATAGACTTTCGGACTGGAAAGCAAAAAATATGTTGATAGGAGGGAAAGTTACACTTATAAAGTTCGTCCTTTCTCACTTACCATTATATTTCTTCTCTTTATATAAAGCTCCGTCTACTATTCTTAAGTTATTAGAAAGTATCAGATGTAGGTTCATTTAGGGTGGTGAGAGTGAAAACAAACAAATTCATTGGGTTACGTGGAATCAATCGATGGCTAAAATTAAGAGTGGTGGGATCGGGTTTGGAAGTCTAAAAGCCTATAACCTTGCTCTTCTCGCCAAGTGGTGGTGGAGAGTTTACGTTGATAGGGACTCTCTTTGGGCATCTCTGATCAATGATATCCATGCGAATCTTGGAGGTACAAAAGATCTCATGTATACGCCTAAATTTAAAGGAGTGTGGTCTAACATAGCAAAAGTAGAGCGAGAAGCGAATCATCAAGGCATACCCTTAATCTCATCTTTTCAAAGGCGGGTGGGTAGCGGTGAATTTATATCTTTCTGGGAGGATTGTTGGCTTGGTTCTAACTGTCTTGCTCATATGTTCCCAAGATTGTTTAAGTTGGAAACGAACAAACTTTGTAAACTTATAGAGAGGTGTTCAAATTCAGATGGGGTTATGGAGTGGAAATTAGCTTGGAGAAGACAAATTCGAAGTGGAAGAGAGCAAGAAGAATTATCCAATTTGCTAAGCATTACGGGGAATACTTAGTTGACTACTAATGATAATGATGGTTGGAGGTAGTCAATGGAATCATCAGGTTTTTATTCAGTTAATTCTCTTCGAGCTGCTCTCGACGATAAAATTCTCCCTACATCTTTGGAAACAAAACGGTCTTTCCTTGTTCCTAAAAAAGTGTGTGCATTCATTTGGAGAGTTGATAAAGATAGGCTTCCTACTCGTCTAAAGTTAGATAAAAGAAACATAGATCTTGACTCGTTACTTTGCCCATTTTGTGAAGATTCCTATGAAAATTTAGAGCACGAGTTAATAGCATGTGCTCGAGTCAAAATTTTTTGGGAAAAGATATTCTTATGGTGGAATTTCCAGGTGCCGGTTGAGATTAATATTCAGGTTCTTCTAAGTCTCGTTACTGATATGAGTGACGAAAAAAGGAAGATGTTTCACCCATTGCAGCTCAAGTGCTTCAAAGCCGTTATTTTTACCGCTGCCTGGATTATTTGGAATGCAAGGAACAATAAAATCTTTTAGGCATGCCCGGATTTGGCTATGGGCCATGTGGCGATGGCCTAAGGGTAGCCCAACAGGAGGGGCATCAATCTGATATCCATATGTATATGTACTATGTTCATTTCAACCCATTTAAAAAAGCCCACTACATGCTAGTTTGTGTAAACTAAACCTATTGCTACCACGTATAAGAATTTACAAAGATAATTTGGCATGGCAGTTTTACAAAATCTCTAGAAGAAAATTGTATACATAATACATGGCAGTTTACAAAAACATTAATAATTTGAGAATTATGATAACTAGAAACAAGTGTCGAATTGGAAAGACATTTAACGAATCAACCGATCATCTTTTCTTCTCTTCATAAATTTGATCAGGTGATATTGTTTCATACTTATTATTTTTGCTTTTGTAGAATATTATATAAGTTACCTTTTGTTTTGCCTTGTTGTGTCGTTCACAACCATCAGGTGGCCAGTATAGGAAACCAAAAAAACCAACAAGAACTAGAGCGACCTCAACACGTTCTATGGATGGGTGTGTAGTTAGAACGAAAATAATAATAATATTGTTGAAGAAAATAATGATGAGGTTAACGTTAATATAGATAATAAAAATCTTATAAGTAATGAAAACCTAGAAATGACGGGTTCACGTTAAGGATGATATTGAAAACAATGAAAATATGGAAACTAATAAGGTTAATGCTAGCGAATATGACGAAAATCCTAATAATGAGAATAACGAAAGTCCTCAAAATTATTATGTTGACAGAGTTAATCACAATATTTTTGATGTAAGAGTTTGAGAAGGTTTAGACTCAAATATTAAAGAGTTACTTGTAAGCAACGTGTAAGTGATTGTGAGTATTAAAAGTAGCTTTCTAGCCGATGTTGACTATGACAAGATAATTGATGTTTTGCTTCAAGAAACGCACGAACACATCGTTTTAGGTGATCAACATTGTTGAACTTGTTATTCGGAGTTTATCTTATTATATTGTAACATTTTATTTAATGAATATAAATCGGCGTGGATGAGCTCCCTGGCTTGACCAGGTTCCAAACCTCTAAAAATTGTGTTGTTTGTTTACAAGGGGCATATTTCACTCGGCTAGCCCAAAGCATCCGAAATCTCAGAACCGACCCTGTTTTAGGCATTGAGCATACCACTGAGTGATGTTTTGGTGAGGTCCAAAGACACTCATTTTGCTGGATTTTTAGTCGTGGTAAAATGAACCTAAAATGGGACCAATGGGTTGCAAATCTATTTATCTCTTGCATCCTATGATGGTGCTCGCAGTTAACAATTGGTGTTTGTTTTTCTTTTTAGTTGTATCCATATAGCTTTTCGTTAAAGGATTTTTTCCTTTTTTTGAACGACTGATTTATTAAAAAACCACTAGCAAGAAGCTAGAATTACATACTATTAGGATTTTTAAGCCAATCGTTCCAACCGAACGATTTATTACATCTATATTGACACCAATAAAACGATTTACTTACTACCTCATCAAACAACATCGCCTTCTTAATAGTCTTGCCCTCAAAAATAGTTTTGTTACGGAACCACCAAAGAAGCCACCACGTGACATAGAAAACTCCTTCAAACATCTTCTTATTCTTCGAGGGCAAGCGGATATTCACGAACCACTCTAGCCACTCCTCATATGACTCGAAAACAGAAGAAGAAACATTCCACCAACGAATAATAAGATTCATCACATCTCGAGCCAATTCACATGAGAAAAACAAGTGTCTCGACGTCTCCACTCCCGTATTACAAATAGCACATAATATCGAATCAATGCATATCCCACGACGAGAAATGTTGAACCTTGTAGGTAAAGAATCCGTCATGACTTTCCACGCCTGAACATTTACTTTGATAGGCACATACTTTACCCATCTGGTTTTACAATTTAAAGACGGCATCATTTTTTCATCTATCTTTCTTCGAACCGACGCAACCGAAAACTCCCCTG
>BQNB010052992.1:0-17188 GCA_026074375.1 Tanacetum coccineum
TCGCTTGACTCTTTCCCCAAACTAGGTCATTATGGTGGGTAATAGCAATGGTGAAGAAAATCTAAGAGGTGGAAACCTCCCCAAACTAGAGATGAAAGATATACCGTAGCATTTTTGATCCCGGGTTCAAAAAACTTTTTAGACAATAGTTTCAATAAAGAAAATGTGAACCCGGAAAATGCTTTGGTTACACTAAAGTTCATTAAGGGTGGGTGGAGTGGGTCAAAAACATCAAGAGTCAAAAGAGCTTTAGATGGTGCTAACTTTTTTGAACTCTTATCCTTAAAAGCATCATTATCAAAAATACCCGGATTAAAAACTTTATCTTCACTCCCCGTGGAGTAAGATGCGGGTAAAACCTCAGGATAGGTGACAAATGGTAAAAATGATCGAATAGTAAATGTGAAGGAATCTTCCTCTTCAACATTTAGAGAATCAACATTTTCACCTTCCCCCGAATCAAAAGATTCAACATCATTAAGCACATCAAAATCATTCGTCACGGCCACTACGGGCTCAAAATCAAAACAACTCTTGATGTCGTTAAAAGCATCCTTGTCAAAATGAGAAATCCCCGGATCAAAAATCTTTCCCTGAATGTTCATGGGGAATATCATATCCACAAGATTAAAATCCTCATAAAACACATAATCACTCCCGACATAAGAGTTAATCTCAAGATGGTTAAGTGTTTCAATGTCGGGATGAAAAACTTGTAACTCTTTCTTTTTCTCAGGTTCAACTTTTGTTTCAAAATCTTCTTTTGTTTTACTTTCAAAAGATTCATCCTTTTTATCATTCATTTCAAAGAAATTTTCATCTTCAAGTAAACTATCTAGGAAGGCAATTTCCTCTTCCTCATTATCATGAATGCCCAAAACATTTTCATTATTACTTTTAAAAACTTCATGATCAACATTATCTTTTTCAAACTCACTTGTTGCCCATTTTCTCACACAATTCCCAATTGGGGCAAAGAAAGACACAATGGTTTTAATCTTAGGAGAAATTATGCTAGATGCCTCATTAGAAATGATTTCCTCATCATTTTCAAAAAGAGGGTTCAAATAACTCTTAAGAGTTTCCTCCTTAAGAATTGACTCGTCATTTCTAGAGGGAAAGTCATCTTCTTTCTCAAAGATATCTTCTTTCTCAAAGAGAGGGTTTGAAAAAGTCTTGAAGCTTTGAAAATCATCACAAGAAGGAAAATCACAATCTTTTCCAATTTTGGACTCTCTTGGGATTGGAATGAGAATCTCTTTGTCTAATTCTTTGTTTGGAATAACATTAAGATCCTCACTCCCCATTGTGAAAGAGTCCTCAAAATTATTGTTTGGAAAGATGTGTGAAATTGCACTTATGGTAGCTTTTTTCGGTGAATGAATAACTCTTCCTTGGTTAGTGATTTTAAAATTATCTAAAAAATAAGCCTTTCTTCTAGCGACTGGGTCAGAAATTCCCTTAAGTTCTTCCTTTTGTTTAATAATGTCACCCAAAAGAGATTCAAACTCATCAACAATAGTAGATGTTGTGGAATCATCAGTTAGCAGACGAAAAACGCAATCTAGAAAACACATAATCTGATTTATACATACTTTCCCAAACATGATGCAGGGCATGTTCAAGCTCCAACTCCTCTGGCTTACCCGCCAGTTCTTCGGTCGACACAAAAGTCAAGTCAATTGGTTTGAGAAGATGGAAGGGTAAAGATGACAACTTATGGTTGTCATAATCTATCTTTTATTATAAGTCATTATGTTATTTTTATATAAAGATTTGTTTAGATTATTAAGAGTTATAAATTATTATTTGTTTCCTTATTATTAGTTTTAGAAAAGATCTTTGCTTTCTTTCCAAGACTCTATTATAGTATAAATAATTATAATACATTTATGTTGGAGGACAATGATTGATTATTGAATAAGAAAAGAGTGTTTCTCTTTAAAGCCCCGTTTGGGCACCCTTTGAGGGTTTGTTGAATTCCTTGTTCTTTGTTCTTTGTATGGTTTCTTGCATTCACAACTGCAAATCACCATCATTTGGTATCGAAGCTGCTAGGTACGAATGGTCGGACATCTTCGTCGTGGAAGACCCCCGGGGGGTGGTAATCGTAGAACTCTGAACGAGGCAATGATCCTGATCCACGCGACATGGAAAACCATTTGGTTACATAGCTCGTAGATTCGCCGGATGTGGCAATGACCCGACTAACCAATGAGGACCATGTGTTGTAGAGAATGAAGACCTCCTTAAGTAAGTGAAGGAAATTCAAGACGGATTCCAAAATCAAGCTAACCGTAGAATCGCCGAATGAGGCAACGGTCACGTGAGTGAGGATGATGTCACTTCACCCGGATGATCTTATCGAATGGTTGGCATGATGGAACGTGATTCTTCATAGAGAAGTTGTGTTAAGGAAACAAAAGGAGGTTAGAAAGTTTTAGAGTTCGAGGCTTGGAAAGACAAGACTCGAGGACGAGTCTTTTCCAAGAGGAGGAGAATGATGCAGGGCATGTTTAAGCTTCAACTCATCAGGCTTAGCCGCCGGTTCTTCGGTCGACACGAAAGTCAAGTCAATTGGTTCGAGAAGATGGAAGGGTAAAGATGACAACTTATGGTTGTCATAATCTATATTTTATCATATGTCATTTTGTTATTTTTATATAAAGATTTGTTTAGATTATTAAGAGTTATAAATTATTATTTGTTTTCTTATTATTAGTTTTAGAAAAGATCTTGGCTTTCTTTCCAAGACTCTATTATAGTATAAATAATTATAATACATTTATGTTGGAGGACAGTGATTGATTATTGAATAAGAAAAGAGTGTTTCTCTTTTAAGCCCCGTTTAGGCACCCTTTGAGGGTTTGTTGAATTCCTTGTTCTTTGTTCTTTGTGTGGTTTCTTGCATTCACAACGGCAAATAACCATCATTTGGTATCGGAGCTGCAAGGTACGAATGGCCGGACGTGTTCGTCGTGGAAGACCCCCAGGGATGGTAATCGTAGAACTTCGAAAGAGGCAACTATCCCAATCCACGCGACGTGGAAAACTATTTCTTCAAACTGGACTAAAAGGAGTTCTATGTTCGAGTTAATTACCCATCAGATGAAAATAGTTCCGTCAACAACACAACATATCAGTTTTGTGGAAATGTACCACTTGGATCTTAACCTTCTGTGGCAAATATATTGTCTAGTCTACAAATGATATTGATGTATAACACATAGGTCTGCCTGCAGACAATCAGAAAATAACGTCTAATAGATCTTTCACAAAAGTGATTATAAACGTGGTTAGCAGACGAAAAACGCAATCTAGAAAACACATAATCTGATTTATACACACTTTCCCAAACATGATGCAGGGCATGTTCAAGCTCCAACTCCTCTGGCTTACCTGCCGGTTCTTCGGTCGACACAAAAGTCAAGTCAATTGGTTTGAGAATATGGAAGGGTAAAGATGACAACTTATGGTTGTCATAATCTATCTTTTATTATAAGTCATTATGTTATTTTTATATAAAGATTTGTTTAGATTATTAAGAGTTATAAATTATTATTTATTTCCTTATTATTAGTTTTAGAAAAGATATTTGCTTTCTTTCCAAGACTCTATTATAGTATAAATAATCATAATACATTTATGTTGGAGAACAATGATTGATTATTGAATAAGAAAAGAGTGTTTCTCTTTAAAGCCCCGTTTGGGCACCCTTTGAGGGTTTGTTGAATTCCTTGTTCTTTGTTCTTTGTTCTTTGTATGGTTTCTTGCATTCACAACTGCAAATCACCATCATTTGGTATCGAAGCTGCTAGGTATGAATGGCCAGACGTCTTCGTCGTGGAAGACCCCCGGGGGGTGGTAATCGTAGAACTCTGAACGAGGCAATGATCCCGATCCACACGACATGGAAAACCATTTGGTTACATAGCTCGTAGATTCGTCGGATGAGGCAATGACCCGACTAACCAATGAGGACCATGTGTTGTAGAGAATGAAGACCTCCTTAAGCAAGTGAAGGAAATTCAATACGGATTCCAAAATCAAGCTAACCGTAGAATCGCCGAATGAGGAAACGGCCACGTGAGTGAGGATGATGTCACTTCACCCGGATGATCTTATCGAATGGTTGGCATGATGGAACGTGATTCTTCATAGAGAAGTTGTGTTAAGGAAACGAAAGGAGGTTAGAAAGTTTTAGAGTTTGAGACTTGGAAAGACAAGACTTGAGGATGAGTCTTTTCCAAGAGGAGGAGAATGATGCAGGGCATGTTCAAGCTTTAACTCATCAGGCTTAGCCGCCGGTTCTTCGGTCGACACGAAAGTCAAGTCAATTGGTTCAAGAAGATGGAAGGGTAAAGATGACAACTTATGGTTGTCATAATCTATATTTTATCATATGTCATTTTGTTATTTTTATATAAACATTTGTTTAGATTATTAAGAGTTATAAATTATTATTTGTTTTCTTATTATTAGTTTTAGAAAAGATCTTGGCTTTCTTTCCAAGACTCTATTATAGTATAAATAATTATAATACATTTATGTTGGAGGACAGTGATTGATTATTGAATAAGAAAAGAGTGTTTCTCTTTTAAGCCCCGTTTAGGCACCCTTTGAGGGTTTGTTGAATTCCTTGTTCTTTGTTCTTTGTGTGGTTTCTTGCATTCACAATGACAAATCACCATCATTTGGTATCGGAGCTGCAAGGTACGAATGGCCAGACGTGTTCATCGTGGAAGACCCCCAGGGGTGGTAATCATAGAACTTCGAAAGAGGCAACGATCCCAATCCACGCGACGTGGAAAACCATTTGGTTACATAGCTCGTAGATTCGCCGAATGAGGCAACGACCCGACTAACCAATGAGGTCCATGTGTTGTAGAGAATGAAGACCTCCTTAAACAAGTGAAGGAACTTCAAGACGGATTCCAAAATCAAGCTAACCGTAGAATCGCCAAATGAGGAACGGTCACGTGAGTGAGGATGATGTCACTTCACCTGGATGATCTTATCGAATGGTTGGTATGATGGAACGTGATTCTACATAGAGACGCCGTGTTAAGGAAATGAAGGAAGGTTAGAAAGTTTTAGAGTTCGAGACTTTGAAAGACAAGACTCGAGGACGAGTCTTTTCCAAGAGGAGGAGAATGATGCATGGCATGTTCAAGCTCCAACTCCTCTGGCTTAGCCGCCAGTTCTTCGGTCAACACGAAAGTCAAGTCAATTGGTTCTAGAAGATGGAAGGTTAAAGATGACAATTGTCACACCCCGAAAATGGCGGAAACTCAGGAATGCAACATAATGATCAATCATAACACTAGGTACAAAATAGAGACAACTACATTGCATAAACTCTAAGTGCTATGAAGACCATCAACCTTGAACAAACTCAAGTGATGTCCTAAATCGCAACTAAAATCCACAATCTCTTACAATTATTCAAATGCCCTCATAGGGGACCAAAATCCAAACTTATTCCATAACATCCAAAACTAGAATCAAAATAACAAGCAAGCAAGACTTCAAACGAAATTCCACTCGGGATACTTCTAAGTCTGCTATCAATCACCAAACTATTCCTCTTTCACTTCACCTGAAAATGATACTCGAAAACGTCAACAATAATGTTGGTGAGCTCGTAGGTTTGACCTTAAACCCAAAAGTTATGCCAATACTTCAACAGTGGACAATAATGCTATATAACAGTGAATATATGCAAACAACCTTAGCATCACCGCTAATCAATAACCATATGTCACTTACGCATCTAAAGGGCCTACCAGCTGGAGCACTAAAATTAGGGCAGGACCACACACAAACCTGGGTAGGCGTACCCATCCGCTCCAATAATCACACAAATACTGGGTAGGCGTACCCATCCGATCCAATAATCTCACAAACACTGGGTAGGCGTACCCATCCGATCCAAACAATCATGCATCACATAATATTCACATAGCAGTCATAAGCACATATCTTGTCCTAAAAACAAAACCACATTTCGCACAGATCAATTCAAAACATTTCAAAACACATTTGAGTATCATTTTCCCCCAACGGAAAAGCAGTAAAAAGTGAGGCTACGAGAACTCACCTCAAGCAAGTCTTTAGCTACCCAATCTCAATCACACAAGCAAATGCAACGACGCCCGCACACGACCTAGTCCAGTTAATGTCCCATATTTAATCATCCAATTCCAAAACAATCTTCACGTTTGATGCATAGAGTTTAGACGCGTTGTACAATTACCCAAAACAGTTTTTAGTGGTGTGATGGTTGACAACTTATCTCCACAATCATATCAATCTCATTCTCCGATAATACATACTTATACTATTTAGCGTAAATAGATAAGTAATATAATAAATATTTATAATTATTAATTATAAATATATCTCGACAAGTCCATTCGGTACATCTTAGTCACTTCAAAATAATCATTATACGGTTGAAAATGAAACGTTTATTCATAATAAACACTTTGGAGAAGTTTCGAGAGAAATTATATTTTTTTCGTCTTTTAGTGAATTTATTAAATAAATAAAATAATTAAATATTATTTTATTATTTAAAATTAAAAATCATGTTTTTAAGAAAATTTCTAAGTATAAACTTTTTACGAAATTTCGACATGGCCCGTACGTTTATACAACGTTTTCCAAGGTTTCAAACCTTATTTTCAACAATTTTTCACAAATTCGACACTTTTCGACAAAATTCCAAAATCTCAATCCTTACCAACACTTCTCCTCCAAAATATCATTCGATATCACTTCGTAAATACATTTTCACTTTCAAAAGTCCGATAAAGTTTTTATAACTACTAAATATCGTTTATTGGGCCTTAAGGCCCCAACAAGGGTCCATTAGGACATTTATAAGTCCAAAATACGATCCAAGTCTAAAACCAAAGTCCATTTACATATATAAGTATATACTTATATGTAAAAATAATCCGGTCCACGATAAGCCCTCCCATTAAGCTGCGGCTCAAATAGACTTATTGGGCCGTGAGTCCATAAACTCTACAATACGTATATTAAGCTTCAAAATAAGCTAATAAGCTACGTATCGCTTTTGGTTACTACCATAAGCCTCAAAAATATTCCACAACATACGCCATAACATAAAAATAATCAAAATCACTTTTCTAGTGATCTTGGGAAACCATTTGTGGCATATAAGCCCAAAATAAGCCAAGAAATAGCTTAAAAATAAGCCCGAATAAGCTACACAAGCTACTATCAAAATATAAGCATTCTAGCCTCATATATTATTCAACCATCACGACCATGACATCAAAGCTACAAAAACCCTATTTTCTCTTTTTACTATTCACGAACCAAACACCCCTTTAATCATATATTTCGTTGCCAAAAATCGATTTTCACAACGATCAACTTGTACAACTAACATCTATGCATCAAAATAAACCCAAAAGGACAAACAAAATTTAAATTTAAAAACTTACAAGAAAATCTTCAAATTTATAGATTTCGACACGAACCGGACAACCCAAACGTTGTTTAAATGAATAACCAAACACTAGAATCAACCCCCAATATTTATATCTTCATGTTTTCTTGATCAATCTTCAAAAATTTATGTGTTTTTTGTTTGTGTGGAGTTCGGCCGGTTATACACACACACAAGAGTGTGTGTGTGTGTTTTTTTTTTTGAAAATGATAAGAATGAGTGTAAATAAGATGAAAATGAATATAAGTGTACACACCTTGGGACATATTAGCTAAAATTAAGCCACCTTGTCCCCTTAACCATACCATGACCGGCCATAGCATCCTATGGGGTCTCGGGTCTTTCTTTTTGTGTCAAAATCACTTAAAAGCTCGTAAAACTCAACCGTAAAATTTACCCTAAAGTTAATTAGTATTTTTATTCACTTTAAAAATACTTTTCCATTAACCTAGAGTATTCACATGACATATTTTTACTTTACACCCTTCAAAACTCAATTTGGACATTAACGGACGTGTCGGACTCGCTTTTCGGCATTTCTCAAAATTCACGGTTCAAACCACCCGGAATACACATAACACAATAATACCTTCCAAAAGGGATTATTAATCTCAATAAACCTCAAATCATCACACATCTCATAAAAATCATCACCGTCAACACGGTACAAATCTGAATAAACTGGCCAAAGTCAAATAGTCAAAGGACTATTAACGAAATATTCAGAACACAAAAAGGGCAAAGGTTACATTCTACCCCCTTAAAAGAATTTTGACCCCGAAATTCAGCCACTAATATCACTAAAAAAATGCGGGTACTTCAATCTCATCTTATCTTCACGTTCCCACGTGAATTCAGGACCACGTTTCAAATTCCACCGAACATTGACGATGGCAATTCTACTACGCTTCAACTTCTTAAACTCTTTTTCCAAAATTTCCACAAGCTCTTCCACAAAATTCAACTTAGCATCAACTCGAATCTCATCTAAAGGCACTTGTAGTGTTGGATCAGCCAAACACTTCTTAAGGTTCGACACGTGAAACGTGTCATGAACACCATTCAATTCATCGGGCAAGTCTAATCGATAGGCCACAGGACCTACTTTATCAATAATCTCAAACGGTCCAACAAACCTAGGTGCTAACTTCCCTTTCTTCCCAAAGCGTACCACACCTTTCCAAGGCGACACTTTGAGCAAGACATAGTCACCTACACTAAATTCTAGAGGCTTTCTCCTCTTATCGGCATAACTTTTCTGACAATCACATGCAGCCTTAAGTCTATCCTTAATCTGCGAGATCTTCTCAGTAGTCTCTTGCACTAACTCGGGTCCTATCAACTGACCTTCTCTAACCTTAGCCCACATAATCGGGGAACGACACTTCCTACTATACAATGCCTCAAACGACGCACATCTCACACTAGAATGATAACTATTGTTATACGAAAACTCAACCAAGGGAAGATGAACATCCCAACTTCCTTCGAAGTCTAGGACACACGCTCTAAGCATGTCTTCTAAAGTCTGAATAGTACGCTCACTCTAACCTTCGGTCTGAGGGTGCTAAGCCGTACTCATATCTAAGCGAGTTCCTAATGCCTCTTGCATTGACTACCAAAACCTTGATGTGAAACGACTATCCCGATCCGATATAATCGAGATCGGCACACCATGTCTAGCAACTATCTCGTTCAAATACAATCTAGCCAACCTTTCCATCTTATAATCCTCACGCATAGGTAGAAAATGAGCAGACTTAGTCAACCGATCCACAATGACCCAGATTGTGTCATGCCCACTACTAGTCCTAGGTAACTTAGTCACAAAATCCATAGCTATCCCTTTCCATTTCCATATGGGAATCTCAGGTTGCTGGAGCAGGACAGATGGCCTTTGATGCTCAGCCTTAACCTTTAAACAAGTCAAACACCTACTAACATAATCAGCTATATCCTTTTTCATTCCAGGCCACCAATACCTATCTCTCAAATCATAATACATCTTATCATCTCCTGGGTGTACAAAGTACTTTGAATTATGGGCTTCATCCATTATCAGGGTTCTCACATCACCCTTAAAAGGCACCCATATTCGATCCAGGTAATACAACGCTCCATCATTCCTAAGTTCAATCATTTTATCCAAACCTTTCTGCAATCTAGCAATTTCATCCATAGCCTTCTTCTGAGCCGTCAGTATCCTATCCTTGATACTTGACTGAAGGATCATATTCATAGCTCTAACTCTCTTAGGTTTTACTCTTTCTTTTCTACTTAGGGCATCAGCCACTACATTCGCCTTACCAGGATGGTAGCAAATTTCACAGTAATAATCACTAAACAACTCTATCCAGCGACGCTGTCACATATTCAACTCTTTCTGACTAAAGATATACTGAAGACTCTTATGATCCGTATAGATGACACTCTTTGTTCCATACAGATAATGTCTCCAGATCTTAAGTGCAAACACAACCGCACCCAACTCTAAATCATGGGTAGTATAATTATTCTTATGAATTTTCAACTGCCTAGACGCATAGGCTATCACTTTACCTCTCTGCATTAACATATAGCCTAGTCCTATCCCGGACGCATCACAATATACTACAAAAAATTTTGATCCATCGGGGAGAGCTAGAACAGGCGCATTACACAACTTATCCTTTAAAGTTTGAAATGTATATTCTTGTTCCTTACCTGAATCAAAATTCTTACTTTTCTGAGTCAAGATAGTAAGAGACTTAGCTATCTTAGAAAAGTTCTTAATGAACCTACAGTAATACCCAGCCAATCCTAAGAACGAACGAACCTCAGTCGGAGTTCTAGGGGCTTTCCAATTCTTAACAGCTTCAATCTTACTAGGGTCCACATGAATCCCATTACCATTTATCACATGCCCAAGAAACTGCACTTCTCTTAGCCAGAATTCACACTTAGAAAACTTAGCATACAGTTTCTCCTTTTTGAGCAGTTCCAAGACTAACCTTAAGTGTTCTACATGCTCCTCTTGAGTCTTAGAGTAGATTAAGATGTCGTCTATGAACACTATCACAAACTTATCAAGATACGGCCTACAAACTCTATTCATCAAGTCCATAAATATTGCTGGTGCATTAGTCAGACCAAAGGGCATTACAGTGAACTCGAAATGTCCATAACGAGTTCTAAACGCAGTCTTTGGAATGTCATCCTCATGCACTCTCAGCTGATGGTATCCAGACCTAAGATCTATCTTCGAGAAAAACTGCGACCCTTGCAGTTGATCAAATAGATCATCAATTCTAGGAAGTGGATAACGATTCTTAACAGTCAACTTGTTCAATTCTCTATAATCAATGCACGTCCTAAAAGAACCATCCTTTTTCTTAACGAACAACACCGGCGCTCCCCAAGGCGACGAACTTGGTCAAATGAAACCTTTGTCTTGGAGTTCCTTGAGTTGTCCCGACAACTCCTCCATTTAAGAATGTGCCAAACGATAGGGAGACTTGGCTACCGGCGTTGCTCCAGGGGTTAACTCAATCTGAAACTTAATTTCCCGAATAGGCGGTAATCCAGATAGGTCATCCGGGAATACCTCAAGAAAATCTCTAACCACAACAATCTCTTCTTGTTTCTTATCACTAGCCTTAGCACTCATCAACAATCTTGCTTTCTCATCCGGTCTCTCTCTTACTACTCTAAGTACGTTGCCATCCGGTAGTGGTATCCTCACTACCTTCTCATGGCAAATTATTTCAGCCTTATTATCAGACAACCAGTCCATACCTATAATCACAGCAAAACTCTCATGTCCAAATGGTATCAAATCGATGTCAAAGACGTGACCCTCGATTTCAAATTTGCAACCCTTAATAACTTTATCAATCTCTACTAGCTGCCCGCTAGCTATCTCAATCTCATATCTGAAACCTAAGTCACTGGGCTCTAAGCCTAACAGAGGTAAGAAGGTAGTGGATACAAAACTATAGTCGGCACTAGAGTCAAATAAGGTAGTGGCAAAATTTTTGTTCAAAGTAAACGTACTCATCACAATGTTCGGATCCTGACGAGCTTCCTCTGCTCCCAACATGAATGCCCTACCCCTATCATGGTTCCCTTGGTTTCCACGACCCTGACCCCCGTTATTAGCAGCAACTTGATTTGGACGATTTTCTTTCGGGCCTCGTGCCCTATTCAATCTAGGACAAGCTTTCCTGACATGGTCGGTACTACCACACTCATAACATGCCCTAACAGTTGGGTTTCTAGCATTGACAGGATTCACATTCCTCGGCACACCTCTACAATCCCTTGCCAAATGACCCGGGCGGTTACAGTTGAAGCATGTGCGACAAGGTTCACCGGGTACATGGTAGGAGTTGCAGGTGGTACACTTGGGCCAAGTACCCGTATTCTCTCTTCCTACAGGGTTCACATAAGTAGCAAAAGCATTCACAGTCCTAGTCCTCTTATTATCATCCCTTCCACTCCTATCCTTGCTAGGTTCCTCCACATTACCTCTCTTCTCAACCTTCTTAATTGATCCATTCCTAACAGCCTCATGAGTCAGCGCACCAGAAATCTGCACAGCCTTCTGTATAGCCTTTGGCTCCGTTGCTGCCACCATCCCACGGATCTGTGGAGCAAGGCCATACACATATCTCTCAATCATCCTACTCTCAGGAGTTACCAAATGAGGAACTAACCTCGCCAACTCATGAAACCTATCAGTATATGCAGCATGGCCATCCCCGACCATGGCGTGATTCCACAACTCAGATTCCAACTTTTGCATATCATGATTAGGACAAAACTCTTGTATCATCATAAACTTAAAGTCATTCCATGACATACTAACAGCAACTTCCTGGCTTAGCGTGCGGATCTGAGAGTTCCACCACGTTAAAGCCTTACCCACAAATGAACCAGCAGTGTATTTTACTTTTTGGTCAATACTACAACCACTCATATCATGCACAGATTCCATTTTCTCAATCCAACGAGTAAGAACTATAGCACCTCCCTTACCATCATATTCCTTAGGGTTACAAGCTAAGAACTCCTTATATGAACAACTTATCCAGTTGCCATTCACTATCACATTCCCAATGTTCTCCTGAACGTTCTCATTAACCACATTACCATTCTGATTTCCAACATTCCCTCGGTTACTAACCTGAGCCAACATGGCTGGTAAGAGGTTCTGCAATTGTTGGGCAATGATCATTGAGAAGTCGGGTGCACCCCCATTGGCTCTCTCTGCATTCCCATTGACTCCCTCTATACCCCCATTAGCTCCCAAACCCTGGTCATTTCCTTGACCATTCAATTCATCAACACGCTCATCATTACATTCCCTAGGTCTTCTACCCCTTCCACCTCTACCAACCCGTTCACCCATTCCCCCTCCTAGTGATTCGGCAGCAGGCCGGCCAGCACTTCGGGTCCTCATCCTTGGCGGCATTATCTATACGAGGGAGAACATGGGCAACGTTAGGTAAGTGGGAAGACTAATATATATATAATATCTTACTATATATACCGATATACACATAACACCACCCTACGGTGTCAACATCGATTTGTGTGAACCACAATACCAAGTATGAGTGAGTTGTGATACGCTTATAATTACGTTGGCCACCGTACTTATATTCGCATCCTTTCCCATTCATATTTAATATTGAGCCCACCCATTTCAATGACTGACATAACTAAGGCACCAAACCATGAACATACAAAGGCACACAAAAGCGGAACACCGCGCACATAGATCCTATACGCGACTAAACGACGGATCTTAGGTTATAGTCTAGGCCAATCCACCTAGTTCTCTATAACCTTGGCTCTGATACCAATCTGTCACACCCTGACAATGGCGGAAACTCGGGAATGCAACATAATGATCAATCATAACACAAGGTACAAAATAGAGACAACTACATTGCATAAACTCCAAGTGCTATGAATGAAACCAAACGACAGAGATCAACACAAGGAATCAGCAATACAACTAATTTAAACATAATTGGAGGAACAAAAATTCAACTCACAAATGGGAGTCACTCAAAAGAGGAGTTTATCACTTTTCCATGTTCTAATTCTTGGTTTTTTCTCATGAGCTCTTCTTAGCTTTAATTGTTACCACCAAACAGAAGCATGTTTCTTAAGCTTAATGGCAACAAATTTGACCTTCAAATCTTCATGGACTTCTTGATAGTCAAACACACGTTTGACTGTGTGAATCTAGTCAATGAACTCGTCGGGTTGGATTCTACCTTCAAATACTTGAATATCTACCCTCATGTTAGCACCACGTTGGGAACGATTGTTCCTTCGATCATTATGCCGATAATGAGCTTCTTCATCACTAGATTCTGAGTTACCATTATCATGGAAGGGGTTAAATTACTCCATCATTCAAGAACGTACTTATATTCGCATACTTTCCAATTCATATTCAATATTGAGCCCACCCATTTCAATGACTGACATAACTAAGGCACCAAACCATAAATACACAAAGGCACACAAAAGCGGAACACCACGCACATAGATCCTATACACGACTAAACGACGGATTACCAATCTGTCACACCCCGACAATGGCGGAAACTCGGGAATGCAGCATAATGATCAATCATAACACAAGGTACAAAATAAAGACAACTACATTGCATAAACTCTAAGTGCTATAAAGACCATCAATCTTGAACAAACTCAAGTGATGTCCCAAATCGCAACTCAATTCCACAATCTCTTACAAATATTCCAACGCCCTCACAGGGGACCAAAATCCAAACTTATTTCATAACATCCAAAACTAGAATCAAAATAACAAGCAAGCAAGACTTCCAACGAAATTTCACTCGAGATACTTCTAAGTCTGCTATCAATCACCAAACTATTCCTCTTTCACTTCACCTGAAAATGATACTCGAAAACATCAACAATAATGTTGGTGAGCTCGTAGGTTTGACCTTAAACCCAAAAGTTGTGCCAATACTTCAACAGTGGACAATAGTGCTATATGACAGTGAATATATGCAAACAACTCTAGCATCACCGCTAACCAATAACCATATGCCACTTACGCGCCTAAAGAGCCTACCAGCTAGAGCACTAAAATTAGGTCAGGACCACACACAAACCTAGGTATGCGTACCCATCCGCTCCAATAATCTCACAAATACTGGGTAGGCGTACCCATCCGATCCAATAATCTCACAAACACTAGATAGGCGTACCCATCCGATCCAAACAATCATGCATCACATAATATTCACATAGCAGTTATAAGCACATAACTTGTCCCAAAAACAAAACCACATTTCGGACAGATCAATTCAAAACATTTCAAAACACATTTGAGTATCATTTTTCCCCAACGGAAAAACCAATAAAAAGTGGGGCTACGAGAACTCACCTCAAGCAAGTCTTTAGCTACCCAATCTCAATCACACAAGCAAATACAACGACGCCCGCACACGACCTAGTCCAGTTAATGTCCCAATTTAATAATCCAATTCCAAAACAATCTTTACGTTTGATGCATAGAGTTTAGACGCGTTGTACAATTACCCAAAATAATTTTTTAGTGGTGTGATGGTTGACGACTTAGCTCCACCATCATATCAATCTCAATCTCCGATAATACATACTTATACTATTTAGCGTAAATAGATAAGTAATATAATAAATATTTATAATTATTAATTATAAATATATCTCGACAAGTCCATTCGGTAAACCTTAGACACTTCAAAATAGTCATTATACGGTTGAAAATGAAACGTTTACCCATAATAAACGCTTTAAAGAAGTTTTGAGAAAAAAATTATATTTTCGTCCTTTAGTGAATTTATTAAATAAATAAAATAATTAAATATTATTTTATTATTTAAAAATCAAAAATCATGTTTTTAAGAAAATTTCTAAGTATAAACTTTTTACGAAATTTTGACATGACTCGTACGTTTATACAACGTTTTCCAAGGTTTCAAACCTTATTTTCAACATTTTTCACAAATTCGACACTTTTCGACAAAATTCCAAAATCTCCATCGTTAACGCTTACCAACACGTTTTCTCCAAAATATCATTCAATATCACTTCGTAAATACATTTCCACTTTCAAAAGTCCGTCAAAATTCTCATAACTACTAAATATCGCTTATTGGGCCTTAAGGCCCAACAAGGGTCCATTAGGACATTTATAAGTCCAAAATACGATCCAAGTCCAAAACCAAAGTCCATTTACATATATAAGTATATACTTATATGTAGAAATAATCCGGACCACAATAAGCCCCTCCATTAAGCCGCGGCTCAAATGGGCTTATTGGGCCGTGAGTCCATAAACTCCAAAATACGTATATTAAGCTTTAAGATAAGCTAATAAGCTACGTATCGCATTTGGTTACTACCAAAAGCCTTAAAAATAGTCCACAAACATACGCCATAACACAAAATAATCAAAAATCACTTCCCTTGTGATTACCAACCAAGCCGTGAGCCATAAGCTCAAAATAAGCCAATAAATGCTTAAAAATAAGCCCGCAATAAGCTATACAAGCTATTATCAAAAATAAGCTATCTAGCAACATATATTATTCAACCATCACGACCACAACATCAAAACTACAAAATTCCCCTTTTTCCTTTTTACTATTCACGAACCAAACACCCCTTAAATCATCCGTTTCGTTTCCGAAAATCGATTTTCACAACGATCAACTTGTACAACTAACATCTATGCATCAAAATAAACCCAAAAGGACAAACGAAATTTAAATTTGAAAACTTACAAGAAAATCTTCAAATTTGTAGATTTCGACACGAACCGGACAACCCAAACGTTGTTTAAATGAATAACCAAACACTAGAATCAACCCCAAATATTTATGTCTTCATGTTTTCTTGATCAATCTTCAAAAATTTATGTGTTTCTTGTTTGTTTTGTGTTCGGCCGGATACACACACACACACAAGTGTATGTGTTTTTTTTTGATTTTTTTTTTAAATGATAAGAATGAGTGGAAATGAGGTGAAAAGGAATATAAGTGTACACACCTTGGGATATACTTGCTAAAATTTAGCAATTTTGTTCCCTACACTTCCCATAACCGGCCAAGGGATCCTAAGTGGTCTCGGGCCTTTCTTTTCGTGTCGAAATCACATAAAAGCTCGTAAAACTCAACCGTAAAATTTACCCCAAAGTTAATTAGCATTTTTATTCACTTTAAAAATACTTTTCCATTAACCTAGAGTATTCACATGACATATTTTCACTTTACACCCTTCAAAACTCAATTTCGACATTAACGGACGTGTCAGACTCATTTTTCGGCATTTCTCAAAATTAACGGGTCAAACCACCCGGAATACAAATAACACAATAATACCTTCCAAAAGGGATTATTAATCACCATAAACCACAATTCATCACAATACTCATAAAATCACCATGATTCTCATAAAAATCACCACCGTCAACATGGTATAAAATCTGAATAAATCGACAAAAGTCAAATAGTCAAAGGACTATATATAAAATATTCAGAACACAAAAAGGGCAAAGGTTACATTTGATGTCATCAGTGGTTATGGGAGGGAGTACACGCGTGAAAGGGGGCATCTTTAATTATGATGGCCAACATAATTATACATGCGCCACGACATACGTAGACTTGCAAGCATGATCACACTGATTAGTGT